>APFE031015231.1:106092-121740 GCA_000404065.3 Pinus taeda
ATCTCTATATCATCATCGTGTATGTATTGGACAGTGCACTGGGTGCCATTTTGATATAATGGATATGTTCATGAGCCTACTTTGATCATATGTTGTCTTCTATCTATATTCTAATGCTGTGTGTTTGGAAACATGAATGAAAATCTTTAAAATTATGTCTTTTTATAAAAAAATAAATATTTAATGTATTTTTTACAACGACAGAGTCATTGAAATCGAGTCGATCGAGACGATACCGAGTCGGAGTCGGCCCTCGGCCGAGTTGGAGTCGAAGTCAGAGTTTTAAAACATTGGTCTCCACAACATCTGCCACAAAGCCACCCAACCTCTCTGGTGGTCCTCTCTCCCTGACGAACCACTTGGGTTTCCCAACAACCTCTTGAGCCTCCTTCAAGGTCTCAAGAAGCCATCTTGGCTTTCTCTTCCCTGTAGTAGCCTCCTCTGTTTGAATGGGAAAATCCTCAATTGGGCTCTCCTCCTAACGAGGAAAGCTCTGTTATGATCAATGGAGATCCTAGAATCTAAGATCCTGCACTCTATGAACCTATCACCCCTGAAGAAGGTGAACCTCCTAATCTTGGTGTACCACCTAATGCTCCTGAAACCTATATTGTGACCCCCTATTGAGGAGCCTACTGCTCAACCTGATCAACCTCCTGAGACCTCAAGGCTCGCTCCTCCTCAAATCTCACATCCGCCTTTGGACAACTTTCCTCTATGCAGGAATATATATACGATAGGCCCTGTTGGTCTCACTGTAACCCACAAAAATACCCTTCTCTGCAGTGGGTTCCAACTTTGTCCTCTTCTCCTTGGGAACGTGTGAATATGTAAGGCACCCAAAGATCCTAATGTTCCCAACCTCCGGCTTCTTGCTAACAAACACCTCTTCATGAGTCTTGCTCCCCAAGACTCTGTGTGGGCTCCTATTTTGCAAGTACACTGCAGTGTTACACGCCTCAGCCCACAAGAAGAAAGGTAATCTTTGGTCATGCAATATGCCTCTAGCTACAACCACTATGGCCCTATTCTTCCTCTCTGCCACCCCATTCTGCTAGGGGTTACAAGGCACTATGTACTCCCTCTTGATGTTTGCACTCCTACAAAACCCCTGCATCTTCGTAGAGGTATACTTGCCCCCATAATCTGATCTCAACACCTTGATCTTCTTCCCTGTCTTGTTCTCCACAAGAGCCTTAAACTCTTGGAACCTCTTGAAGACCTCATCCTTGGTCTTTAGAAAAAAAAATCCAGGTCTTCTTGGAGTAGTCATCAATGAAGGTCACATAGTACTCACATCCATTCAATGATACATGAGACATAGGACTACAAACATCAAAGTGTACCAAGTAAAAGATACCAGCGGTTTTGTTGTCACTGCTCAGGAAAGTTGTCTTCGCGTACTTTCTCAAAGCACACCCCTTGCATACATCATGATGCTCAGTGTTGACCTCAGGTAAACTTATAACCATCTCCCTCTACATCCTGAAAGCTCCATGGTGTAAGTGGGTCATCCTCTTGTGCCATAACTCACACAACTAACTACTATTGGTTTGTGCTCCCAAGGCTCTAATAGGCTGAAACATAACCCTGCATAGCCTCCCACTATGGACTCCAATAAGTCTAGCATGCTCAACACTAGATCCCCTGGGATATATCAACACTTGTCCTCTACAAAACAACACCTAATACCCCCTGTCCTTCAAGCTAGAGACTGATATCAAGTTCTTCTTCAGCCCTGGAACATAAAGAACATCTATCACTTTCAGAGGAGGTAATAACTCCCTCTAAAATGATATTGTCCCCACTCCTGCTGCTCTGACCTTGGAGTTATCTCCAAGTACAACTCCAAGTCAATGTGCTCATCTGGGAGACTCATGAAGTGCTCTCTCACTCTAATAATATGGCAGGATGCTCCACTGTCAACAAACCATGCACATGAAGATGTAACATGAGTGGCTAAAGTCACCACCACAGCAAACTCATCCACCTCTGCTGATAAGGCAAACTCAGTGTCAAATATGGAAGTGAACTCATCTACCTCTGCTGAAGCTGCACCTCCCTGCTTCTTGTTCTTCTTGTTGGGACATTGAATAGCATAGTGACCCATCTTCCCACAAGCAAAGCATTTTACTTTGCTATGCCCTTCTACTTCGCCTTCTGCTTCCCCTTCTCTTTCTTTGATCCACTAGAACACCCCTTCTTAGCCTTCTTCTTGCCCTTCGCTGCAAGGGCGCCATTCTCCTCCTCATCTCCCCCACCACTCTGACTGCCCACCTTAGCAATCCCCCTTATCTCCTCCTGGATGAAATCATCCCACATCCTCCTCCAATGTGGAAAGTGCTCTCTGGCCACAATGCCATGTATGAATCCATCCCATTTCTGGGTGTATCTACAGGCACACATTCATAGGCAGAGCTGTGACACACAAATCAAGGAGGCACATACAGTACAGCAGCCAAAAAATCAAGATATTCAGCGTGATTTTTGAGAGGTTGAAGTGCTGACAGAGGCACAAAATTTGAGGATAAATTTCAGGTCTGACGGCACGAAATTTGAGGTAGAAGTGCAGGCCTGACAGCACATTTTTCAGAGCAGAAAAGGGCAGCCTGTGGCATGAATTTCAGGGGCTGAACAATCAGCCTGTGGCCCAATTTTCAGGGCAGAGAAAAGCTGACTGTCGCATGATTTTCGAGGCTGGAAAGTCTTAACTGTGGCACAATTTCCAAGACAGTAGTGTTGGACAGTGGCACATGTTTCTAGACAGCAACACAACTTTCTAGAAGCTGACCCGAAAAGCAAGGAGGGAGATAAGTACCTCTTTGTGTAAAAGTAGTGGTAGCTTCTAGTGTTTTAATTGCAATTTATGTTCTTTGTTAAATCTCAACAACGAACATGGGGTTTGGGCATTAAACTTGATGTGTTAAACAAATTGAAACCAGGTGGGGCTACAGGACATAAAATTTCTCTCAAGTCGCTGAAAATTGGACCTGTGATGATATCTCCTCTCTCCAAAAAATCAAGCCTCACAGAATTTGTACTTGTCTAGAAAAAGACATGGCTGCATGAACACATGGAAACCTTGACATCATTGGCCCCATCATCTGATCCCCTCTCACTTTCTCTCTCTCTCTTGACAGGTTCTTGGGTTAGGTTGTCCACCTTTCCAGTCTTGGACAAACTTACTGTTTTCTATCATTGTACCTTTGTCACGATTTTATACATATGTTCAGGATTTTTACTTATGTAGGTTTCTTTCTTTCTATTATTTTTGGCATTTTCTAGGAGTTGTGCTAGCACTCTCATATTGTATTCATACTGGTTGTACTCTTCAGTTCCATTGACCTACTTTTGTAGTAATTTGTGGGACATCAATAAATTTATCTTATCTTATCACGAATCTGGAATAAGCCACTGCTTTACCTCTTTAATTGCTTCAAATTGCACAAAAAAAGGAAAGTGGATCAAGATATACCCAGAGTAACAAAGTATTAGGAAATATTCATAAGATAATTCCCCTATTTAGAGAATAGCACAAAGTATCAAAATACTGCACAAATGCAAAAAGATAGGATGAAGCACATTATACAGGTCACTTCCAAATGATGGGGGGTTGCACCCCTGCCCTAGAAAGATAGAGGGGAATGCTTCCACCCAAGTACATGCAAAATGCCTCGTACATGCAAACCGATAAATGTAAGAGGACTGATTTTCCCATGAAGCCCTAGAAAGAGTGAATAATATTAGATTTTTGAACTGACCAATCCTCATCCTAATGCTAGATCATGGCCTGTGTGCTTACACATATAATAATGTAACATTATGGGTGCCTAACAAAATACTCAACCACAAAATTACCTTCTAGGCTTATTAACACATTACATTGACTTGTACATCCCAATTAACAGTTGTGGACCAATAGGACCCAATAAAAGGTTGAATATTGTTCCCTTTTTGTGCCCCTACCACATCATAAATGCTTTACCTATATGATGTGGCAGGGGCACAACAAGGGAACAATGATCAATTTGAACCAATGTTTAGAAGGTGAAATCAGACTCAGATTGGCTATGTGCTCGTGGCACGACAAGGGAACAATGATCAATTTGAACCAATGTTTATAAGTCAAAATCAGACACAGATTGGATGACAGTTAGACCAGACTCATATTGAAATCAGATTTGAATCAGTTGAAGGCTAGACCAGACTTGTATTAAAATCAGATCTGGATCAATTAATGACTTGGTTTATGAACCAGTTTACTTAGTACTGCATAAGATATGAAATTAGAAACAAATTATATTCATGTTCAACAATGTTGAACCAGTTGAATTGGGTCCATATCAAACCAGCCAGTTGGTATGGAACTGAACCAGACAGTTTGGCATGGAACTGGTTCAAGGGTCAGTTCATCCTCCTTTTTGTTCAAACGTCAAACTGCCTGGTTCCAGTCAGTTGGGTTTTCAAAACACTGATTTGACCATCACCTTCAAATCAATGACATTTTCTCGCCCCTATTTGATGCCATCCATGAAGTCTGTCCTAATGGACAGGCTTAGCAAAAATTGTTTTGCCATTTTTTGGACTAAGATCAATGTTTTACATCAGGTTATAGACTTCAAATTTAAGTCATGACTGTCAATCTGTAAATTCATGACACTAACTTGCAGTCTATAAAGTTATGAGTGGTTGTTGGAATCAACAAGTATGAGCATAGCTCTTCCCTCGAGTATACATTGTTCTCTAAAAGTCTAATAGTCCCAAAATCATTAAGATCAACTGTAATTAGTCTTTAAGGTTGGCAATTATCCCTTTATCCTCATCTTCCATTTTATCTTGTTGAAATAATTGTGGAAATCCTCAAATCTGGACCTTTATTGACACTAAATAATATTTTAAGCATTATGTAAAACCAGCTTATAGATGCATCTTAACTCCGTATCTATCAAGCACCAAGAGGGATCAAATCTCTCAAGGTGCAAACCTCTTTTTTGAGTGCAAAACTTGAGGAAAGGTTTGCACCTCAAGAGGTTTGATCCCTCTAGACGCTTGATATCCAGAGTTAAAATGAATCTAAGTTTGTTTAAAATATTATATATCTTCTTGTCACTAAAACCATTATATTTCTATGATCATTCATGGCCCAAAGGCAAATTACAAAGGAGACTTCACATTTTTAAATAGGCCATATTACATAAGAATACCATTGGCAAAACCATGGGTTATCAAAACCTGGAGCCCAAAAACTATCCATGGTAAATTCACTCAATGACTTCAATTTTACCTGAACTACCGTAACAATATTATAAACATTAGCTTGTTATAATTTTTTAATTTGAATTTTATTTTAAATAATATAACCCTTCCAATTTTATTGTTAAATTTTTTATTTTAATTATCTTCCATACTGGGTTGGAGAGCGCCTCTCAGCGCAATAATAAGACCAGCCTAGATCCATCTTGAAGAAAGGCTTGCACCTCAAGAGATTTGATCCCTCTTGGCGTTTCATAGATCCGGAGTTAAGATGGATTTAGGCTGGTTTAATATGATAACATTGGCAAAACCATGGGTTGTCAAAACCTGGAGCCCAAAAACCACCAATGATAGATTGACTCTATGACCACAATTTTGCTCGAACTACCTTCACAATATTTATAAGCATTAGTTTATTATAATTTTTTAATTTTAATTTTATTTTAAATAATTTGAAAAAAAATATATATATTGAGTCAAAAATTTTACGTAACATGGATGCGAGAACTCTGGAAGAAGACTACACTCAAAATTTTTACATAACATAACATAACAGGGCATTACAATATCTCTTCCATACTGGGTTAGAGAGCACCTCTCAGCACAATGAGAGAACTTTTCTTAAAAGGTGTGGACTATGTCTTAGGCCTACGAGTGTTAAGCCATGGGTAGACAGTTGCTTCACCAGTTGCTATAACAAATACTTAAACAAAGAGATCATCCGGGCTGCTTTACGACCAACCGCCATTGGTAAAGAAAGCAAGTAAGCAATTAATCAAGGGGTCAATTTCTTTCGAAGTAGGGAGGATTTGAAAAGTACCAATCCAAGATATTCAATATTAGATATTTTTGTTATGAAGTTGTGTATGCTCATCAATACAAATGGGCATGTTAGTAGATATAGTAAGATGTGTTCCCGAACTCACATAAATCAGTTGATTTGTTAGAAAAAAATAAACTCAGAATACATAGAGTTAGATATGTAGTTTAAATGTCCATGTTAGAAACCCTCATGATGTCAATGGCATCAGATAAGCCTCCCTTCTATATAAACTTATGAAGTCACCTTAATTCCTTGTAAAAGATAAAGTTTGTTTTGGGTAAATGATCTTCCCCCGCATTACCAAACAAACTAGCACCTTGAACTTAAGGTCTCAAAGATAGGGTACTAGCCTTGTGGAACTAGGAGGTTGGCCACTGCCACATAGGGTACTAGCCTTGTGGAACTATGGGATTGGCCACTATCACCTCACCAACTCTCCTCTACATCTTGGGCTGAGGTAAATGGAATCCTAACCAAGGGAGGTTTTCCTATGGGTCACGAAGCTTAATGTAATGTAGTATGTAGTGGGAACATGAGAAAGCTTAGCATCATAATCAAAATGGAAAAATGGATTTAGATAGTTGAGGAGTGGTGGAAAAAAGGGATACTAATGCCTTCAATTGCTTGGGGAATGGAGTCATGTGAGTAATCTTAGAGAGCGGTGCAAAAGGAATATTTAGAGGTAGCAAGCAATGCTTGATATTCACGATGACGCACATCACTTGTTTAATATACAGGTGTGATGATGGAAAGGGTCCTATAAAAGATCCACAACTCTAAGTAAATTGCAAAGGCGGCCCCTACCAAACACTATCTACAAACACACCTAATCTAGTGATATAGAATGTGTGATGTTCTCATCTTGAAGGTAAAGGATACAAAAGGGAAATAAAAGGGAGGAAACCATTACCCTATCCCTTTCCATTGTAGCACATGTGCTTCTCTATGGCCCTTGAATTGCCTTTGTCATCCATACACCTTACAAACAAATTCCCAATTGTAGCGCATTGAACCAAAATCCATACATAAGGAAATTAACTATACATCACTCTATTACTTGGGCAAAATAAAAGCAAAAATACTCCAATAGCCTTGAGATCATTTTATTTACACCAGAATTTCCCAAGTGAAAAATAGAGCGACCAAACCTTTATAAAATTTATCTCAACTCTCCCTTACAATAAATATTATTTTCCTAATGAGAGTCTCTAAGGAAAATAAAAAATAAAACTTAAGGTTACCGAAGTGGGTGAATTAGGTCAAAAACCCACAGAAAAATGCTTGGATACAATGTTCTAGATGATTGTAGTGCCACACATCTCCTTTTTCCATCATTTTCTTCATACAAAGGCAAAATTTGAGTGCCATATGTCCTCCTCATTTGCAAAAATAGTAATAAAAGGCTTGGTCAAATAGGTAGGGCAAATTTCCAATAGATTTGCATGAATGCCAAGTGTAAAACCCCATGATAAAGACTTTCCTAGAAATAACCACCTCCAAACAATAAGATTTAGGAGGTTGAAATTCCAAGAAAATGAGCAATTTTCCATGTGTAAAGTTTCATTGATGAGGGTGTTCTAGAAATTTATGCTAATATCAACTACAATGCTTGAGTGTTTTTTCTAGAAGCCCTTTGACCAAGAATTATGATTTGTGTTCACATTTAAGCCTTCCACCATGCATGAATTCCCCCTCGAAGAATATGCATTTGTGCCCATTTTGACTAAGTCAACCTTGTAATTCTCACCCTAGAAGTGGTGCCTTTGACACATGCAAACAGATCTTCATCAAAGCCATGAGATCTCCTCAAAATGTGTGCATATAGACACACTCTTTGACAAAGACAAACCATCACTAGTCATTTCACATGTGTGCAGGATATGAACAAGTTTATGTAGGAAGTAGATATATCCTCTTAGTGTAGTGCACCACCTAGGGATGTGTGCATGAGTGGATGAGGTGGATGGATGAGATGGAAGGTCAAACCCTAGGGCTAAGGCTCAACTAACTCCTCAAGTCTCGTGCTAATGGATAAGGATAAAGCATGACTGAGGTTTAGCGCATGTGAACAAGGATAAATTGAGGCTAGGGCAAAGTGCCCTTTTGTAATGTGTTTTTGCCTCAACATATGTGCCAAAGGGGGGAGGGGGAAGGGGGTGGGAGGGACAGGGGAGGTATTTAATTTAAGTTGTGTACACCATGAATATAGAGATGAGTTCCCTAATGAATAATCAAGAATTAGCAATGTTACCAGGCACAGAATCGACAATAAATCGGCAAGGGAAAAGAGCAAAGAGTTTTCAGCGGATCACAAAAAATAGGTGAATTCAATAAATAAATATATACACATATATTGAATTAAACAAACCAAAAATAATAATAATAATAAAAATAAAAAAATAAAAAAAATCATTGATATTCAATAAAGTCGTGTCCAAACAATGCATAATATCAATAGATGCCCAATATATCATTAATGAATAAGTATCTCATATATGTTATGAGTCCGTTTTGAGGGTATAAAGGCCTAGTTTAGTTCCTCTACCCAGGCCACAGTCATCCTGAGGGACAGTGCAGTTAGAACAAAGTATATTTTCATGTATATGAAGACCTAGACCTTGCTGTAGCAAAACCATGAATTGTAGGAGGCTTGAGGAGGAACCTCAAGCCGTACCAGCAGTACTTTGAATGCCTAGTAGATCAGCATAGGTGGAAGCATAGTTGGACATAAGATCACAGTGATTTGAAGCAGGGTAAGGGCAGCAAACTACATTAGCAAGAATTGTAGACTTTACAAGGAAGTCTCTCAAATCTACTCTCACAGTGTATTGATACTCCACCTCTGGAATAATTGGATGTTTGTTATATGGCTATGCTCTTGCTCCTGGTATGAATTACCTATAATGTCATATGATCATTGACATGTGCTTCAATATGATTCTTTGCATTATGACATTTGTTCATGACATCAATTTAATATTAACATGTCACTTGCTTCAGTCATATATATGTTATTGTTTCTCATATAGATCAACATTGGTATGGCTTCCCAATATTGGCAATGATGGGTATCAACCTATTCACGCAGACTTCTTCATTCTTATATGCACTCAGCATTATGTACGGATATCACTGCTCAAATAGCTCCAGTATGGTATTGCTATGTTATAATTACAGCAGTAGATGCATGACCTCGATTTAACAGTTGTATATATATATATATATATATATATCAATCTCACACAAATATGTCTGGCATCCCTATGTATGATGGTACAGTATATGAATATGTAGAGGTGCATCCATCAGTTCAGTATTCAGAGCAGTAAGATCCCCTAAGACCGTATATTCAGGCTACAAAGCTCAAGTTATAACTTATATGGTATCAGGAATCCTATACAAGAATGATGTCACAGTGATGTAGCTGCAATATCCTCCATCTAAGATATGAATGCTTTTGCTATTATTGATCACTGTATTGAATGCGCAGTATTGATTTCGTTCACAATCGTCTTCCTTCAACAGTGTCAGCACATATATAGATACTCAGTTTGAACTTCTGTTACGAATAAAATATATATAAATAATGTAAAATAATGTAAACAATAATAATCATAAATAATTATTAGTTAATTAGTAATTAGGTTGAAGAGGGATGTCTAAATGAGACATGATTCTCCGTGAAAAGACACATGCTTGATATATAAGCAAGCCTCTCTTCTCATTGTAAATCATTCTTATTCACACATTTAATATATAATATTTGTATCCTCATGGATATCTTTATATTCCAAGTCTTCTGAAGTAATTAATTTGTAGAAGGAACTTTGTTTTATTGCTTGTCGACTGTGCCTACGCCATCCACAATCCATCATCCCTCATCCTCTGCCATTCATACACGTTGTTTCCGTCCAGTGTTCTGTGACCATCTCTGACTTGTGCATCCACGCCGCTCACCCATCTATAGTGACTCTCCAATCGCTTCCACTATACTCTACTGCCACAAATGCATATTAAACTCTTATAAAGCTAAGCTTCTTATACACAACAACGTAGACGACCAATCGTTATACCACAACGCACCACCGCCACTACAAATTACTAATGTCATCACGATCATCCACACCATACCCATCATCGACTTTAGCACACCGTCTGTTGTCAACCAATGAACCGTTGCACACTTTAGCACACCGTTTGTTGTTAGCCAATGAACCGTTGCACACTTTAGCACACCGCTGTCACTTTAGCTCCCACTCCAAATTTTCGGGGTGCTAATATTGTTGAGAATCTCAAGAGGCGTAACCCTTCAATAATAAAACAAATAACTAATTAAGGATACAAGTATTTCAACGGAAAATTACCAAAGCTCATGTCTTTTTGACATCCTATGAGTTGGCTAAAAGAAACGATATATTATAAAGAGGAAAGTAATTGATAAACTAGGAAAATTATTATAATAATAATAATAAAGAGCCTCTTGAATTACAAAAGAAAAAGGTTTGAAGTATTAAAAATAACCTATATATATAAATATTGGAAGTGCCTACTTATAAAATTATAAGGAGGTTTGGAAGCATCCAAGGATTATTCAAAGTTGTGTAATATCATAAATAAAATAAATTATAAAAAAAATATAGAAGTAATTATTAAAAAGAGTATATTTTGGAAAAAAGGCGAAAAGTATAAAAGAGTCAAAAATCTTAAATTCAACTCAAAAGTCCCAATCGAAGTACATCTTGACAAGCAAAATGGCATCTAGTTCGAAAATAAAGGAAGATTTTTTGGCGCTTTGTGTTGCGCTGCTCCAGTGCTATTTAGAATTAAAGGGACTCTTGCAGGAAAAGATGTTATTATTTCTATTTCTCCCATTGAAAGGAAAAATTATATAAACTCTAACCTTGCTAACCAATTGGTGATTCCAAAGTCAAATATAATAGAGTGTAGACTGCTTGGGTAGAAAACAATATGACAACCTAATTACAATTAAACATTGGCGATTATACTTTTATATCGCAATTCTCTGTTCAATCTCTATGGAACACTCTAGGTGACATTATTCTGGGATCGCCATGGATGGAATCCCTAGGTTCCTTCATCCTGAATACGAAGAAGTAGTTTTTGACATTTTCTTACAAAAAGAAAAAAATAACGCTCCAAGATGTTACACTGAAACCAAATTCAGTAACGCCAGAAGCTATATCAGATATTTCAAAAGTAATTTCTCAAGAAGGTAAAAAAGTATTACAAAATATGCAAAATGAAATTGACAAAATCACTTTTGACAAAAATGAAGAAGTTTCTCGACTTAAAAACCATAGTGAAAAATTACTGACACAAATTAAGAAACTTAAGGATGATAAGAAAGCATTAAAAGACAAGTTGGAACAATTCACTCAAGAAGAATTATCGAAATCCACAATCGTAACAGTTCAAGTTGATGACAAAACAACAAATACCGATCCAGTGAATGTCACAACTCAGGAAGAAGACAAGCAAGTTAAAGAAAAGGCGCGCTTGGATGTTGCAATTCAGACGATAAACACCCCAAGTGAAGGTTTGGTAACGAAATCAACATCGTCCGCTGAAGTAAATCAAAAAATTTCCAAACACTTAATAAGGAATGTCAAACCAAAAAAGTTCCATATCGACATCTGAATCAAGAGATTAGACAAATCAACCAAGCTACATATTGGGACCATTCAGACCATAAACAACAAACTAATGTTCCAGAGAATAATGACGTAAAATCAATCCCGTCTTATGCTGACAAGTTGTTACAAAATTCCAGTGATCAGAAAACTAGGCAGAAGATTAATCTAGGATGGTCTGATCCCTTCTCAGTGCGACAATTTTGTTTGTGACTTAGAAGATCATATTAGCTTGTATCGACGAATATGATTGTTCTGAGAGAGAAATACATTCGAAGCTGAAAAAGAGATCAAGCCTTTTTCATCGACAAACTTTGAGGACAAAGCTTTCTTAGGAGGATATTTGTATCCTCATGGATATCTTTATATTCCAAGTCTTCTGGAGTAATTAATTTGTAGAAGGAACTTTGTTCGCTTCATCTTCTTAATTAAACCGACCTATGAAATTTTACAGGCATCAAGCAGCATCAATCTTTATTCAGTTTTGAGAAGGATCAGTCATTTACCTTGAAAATGAAGACCTATAGGAGCATCATTAAAAGAAGCAATTCTGAAGATGTATAAATCTGAAGATCAGACCTCCTTTGTGACAGAAATCACTGCACACATTATATATCCGATAATCTTAAGAAGTCAGGTTGGACCCTCCATTAGCCTGCAAAATAAGTCAAGGATGCAGCAAGTATTCAGCCTTTAATGACAAGCATCAGAACCTAGAGGGCAAAAGTCAATTCTTCTTCAACAGTTTCAAGTGCAGTAACTATTTGCCACATTCTTTTGCAATAATACTGAACCTTGGAAGAAATTCAGTACATCAGATAATGTATTTGTGGCTGAGAAGTAACTTGGCATAATTTGGAATTTCCTTGGTCTATCTAGAAGATGTTAAGATCAGACTAAAAGCCTCGATCCATAGCATAATCAGACTTGGAAATCATTCCAAGGCTAAATTCAGAGTAAATCCCTTGGTATCTTTATAATGTCAATCATTCTTATAATATCAGTAATAAGGATCTATTGATATTCTGCTATTAAGATCTGTCAGTTGTACAGGTAGAGCATGTGAGAGAGTTCACCTATGTATTGCTGAGGTTTCATATGCTAACGTATCATCTTAAAGATAAGAACCAGATAGATAAAAAGGCTGAAGCAGAATCCAGAGGGAGCTATATGGATGACTTTGGCACATGGACCAAAGGAATAATGACAGGAAAAGTAACAGGTTGCAGATAGCTCTATGACTATGATTTTGGCAAGGTCACTTTCCTTATATTTAGAGGGAGTTATGGACTAGCCATGGTGATTGGATTGTAAGAATGTGGCTATTAACGATATCTGATTAATGACACTCTCATAAGAGGGAGTTGACTTTTGAAGACAAGATGGAAGACCTAGCCTTGATGCATTATTCCCTACACTTAAGAACTGATGGAAAAGCTGATGGTCTGCATATGCATATCTTGTGGGATCCTTGGTGTTCCTGATCAACACTCTATCAGTCATATGTCTCACTATAAAAACTCTGAAGTCGATTTATGGATGAGCCTCATATATTGGACAACTGCTTATTGAGACATCTCAGTGATTCTATTATCTATAATTTGAGGTAGACTGCTAGAATCTAAGATTCCATGAATATTTTGATGATATCTCAGTGAACAATGTGATGGATGGAAAGAGCACATCTAGTGCTATATCTCTTGATTCGATTTTTCTGGAAGCAATATTGAGGCTGAATGTATATAGCAGCAAGTATGGCTTATTATGAAGTGTTGACACCTAATCCTTGCGATTGGGTGAATTTATGTAAATAGATAAAATAGAAATATGAACAGTCATCGGGAGATGAACTGAACAGTGTCTCCCTCATGTGTATAATGAAGACCTACCTGATGGAATAAAACGCACGAATCATTTTTGCCTTATGGAGTCACTGCCTGGCCTGACATGGTATCAGAGCCAGCTCCTTTTTTTAGCCTTTATGTCCTTTGTAACTCCCTAGTATGCTCCTCTGCTCTCCATATAATTCAGTGCCTGACATTTTCGCTGTGCATATAATTCGTTGTCCATATAATTCAGTGCCTGTATGCCTGTCTGCTACATTGCCTGCGCTCTTTGGCTCTTTGGACTATCCATAAACGTTAGTGGTTGCACCTCCTTTCAGATAGGCTATGACTTGACCCGCGTAGTTGTCATTGTTCCCTCATAACCAGTGGTCAGACCCGCGACTGTTCCCTCAAACCAGTGGTCAGACCCGCGTGGTTGTTGGTGCGCATCCGGGGAATGGTTTTGAAAGCCTCCGCGTTCTCTTTCCTGTTTGGATACAAGTCTTGTCGTAACTCTTGTGAAAATCTGCAATTGTACATTGTGATAACCTGTACCATAGAAATCTCAGAATGTATACGCTCCCGTTTTTTTTAGAGCATGGCTTGGGTCAAGAAAATGGGCCCCTCGATTTGATTATATTTTAACTCAACAAGCTTTTGTGGCTATCGATGCGGGCTCACCCATTAATAGAGATCTCCACAAATTGAGATCTTGAGGAAGAAGGGCCATTCATAGTCGGAGATAATTAATGAGAGTGTGATTGAAGTCGTGGACTCTTTAAATCCTTTCATGCATGCACGGGGTGTTTCCTTCATGATATCCGCTGCTACTTGTGGAATCCGTCCACATTCAGAAGTGAGATATATGCTACCTGATGTTTTGTGATACGCTGCTGGTATATACATCATTTTAATACATGCGTTGAACTGTACGCTGCTCCATGCATTGACTGTTTTGGGTGCTGGCTATATATATTAAAAAGTTTGTTGTATTTACGCTGCATTACAGTCTTGGTGTATTACAATCTTGAACGCTGCCCAGTCTGAGTTCTGTAGTGTTTTGGAGAGATGTGGCATGGAATTGGTAAAGAACGGCAAGGAGTCGTTGCAGTTCCTCTTCTAATTGTCGTGTTTTATTTTAATGGTTGGTGGGTAACTATGACTACAACAAGTATCTAGACTCTTTGAGCTGTAGTAAATAGACCGATGCTTTCCAATTGAATGATAGTGAAAGATATGTGGTGATGGCATTAGGGCTTATGTTGTTTGTTTTATGATGACATGCCATGGTATAATATGTGAAATTAAAATATATATTGAATGATTGCAGTTGATTTCGTTTTTTGGAAAGTCATAGCAAATTATTATTAGTTTTTTGCTACGAATACTGTAATTATTTTTGGGCTCAGTTCAAATTTTTATGATGGAGAAGTTTGTTGAAAAAGTGAAGGGTTTGGAAAAGAAGACAACTCTTCTTGCACACAGAGAGAATAATCTTGCTCAAGATTCTTCGAGAGGAAGAGGTGGAAGAGATTTCAAAGGCAGGGGGGGGCAGAGACTCTCAAGGAGAAAAGGCAGATTTGCACCGCATACGCTGCAAAAGAAATGGATCGCATGATGCCTCTACATGCAAGCTACCATGGGACAAAATTGAGCAGAAAAAAAATAACCAACAAAAAGGTAAAACTGATGATACAGACAAAGGTAAAGCACATGAATCCGCTCACTATGTTGTGGCACAATTTAACATTGGAGTAAATGAAGATTTATTTAATGCTTCACTTGCTTCTTGGAAAAATGGTTGGTTGCTTGATTCAGGAGCAACCTGCCACATGACTCGTAGAAAAGATTTTTTTGAAGATTTCACTGACAATGTTGATGGAGCAGTATACTTTGCAGATCACTCAAAAATCAAGCCATCAGGGCTTGGCACAATCAGGCTTAAACTGCCTGGTCTTCCAAACTTTCTTCTGGATCATGTTCTATATCTCCCACAGGTCAAGAGAAACTTGATGTCCTTGGTCCACATCCGCCAGCAAGGTCACTCCATTCATATGTTTGATGGCAAGCTTGAGGTAAGAAAAGCATTTGACCA
>APFE031015231.1:123048-180543 GCA_000404065.3 Pinus taeda
CCAATGGAACAAAACTTAAAGCTCACATCTATTGAAGGAAAAGAATTTGAGGATGCAACAAAGTATAGATAGCTTGTAGGAAGTCTCAACTACCTAACTACTACCAGACCAGAGATTTCGTTTGTTGTTGGAATCCTTTCCAGGTTTATGCAAAAACCTTGTGAGGGACATTGGTCTGCTGCAAAAAGAGTTCTAAGGTACTTGAAGGGAACTCAAGACTTTGGAATCAAGTATACACAGGTGGACGACTTCAGCTTGATTGGATACTTTGATTCAAACTTCGAAGGAGACAAAGAAACTGGGGTATCAACTTCAGGATATGCTATGAGTCTTGGATCAAGAGCTGTCTCCTAGAGTTCACACAAACAATCAGTTCCAACGGATTCCACAACAGAAGCAGAATACGTGGCAACAGCTGAAGCAACAAAAGAAATTGTGTGGCTCAGGAAAATTCTTGAAGATTTGCAGGTAAAACAAGTACAATCAACTCCACTCATGATTAACAATACCTCTGCAATAAGTTGGCCAGAACCCAAAGTTCCATGATCGAACGAAGCACATCAATACTAAATATTATCTGATTCGACATCATGTTGAAGCCAAAACAATCCATCTCCATCATTGTTCCACAAATGAGCAAATTGCAGACATCTTCACCAAAGTGCTTGGAAGAGAAAGCATTGAAACGATTCAGAATGATGCTTGGACTCACCAACATCCCTTCAGATTAAAGGGGGGGAATGTTGACACCTAATCCTTGTGATTGGGTGAATTTATGTAAATAGATAAATTAGAAATATGAACAGTCATCGGGAGATGAACTGAACAGTGTCTCCCTCATGTATATAATGAAGACCTACCTGATGGAATAAAACACACGAATCATTTTTGCCTTATGGAGTTACTGCCTGGCTTGACATGAAGCAAATTGCTCAATGAGCCATTTGAGCCTGTGCTGGTAACACTGTTGCATATTGCGATATTGCTTAAGTGGATAGATCTCATGATGAGCAGGTTGTCTGATGGACACTATGCACTTTGGAAAATCAAGTTTAAGTTGTGGGTCTCCCTGAGTAAGAGGGAACAGTTAAATATTATCTTCATCAAAATATGCAAGAAGCAGAGAATTGTTAAGTGTTGTCAAGATCTTTCGCTGTAAATCAATATGTTTACTATGCATAAATCTATATACTGCTAAATGAAGTTGTAAGGCTTCCCTTGATCTAGTCTTGATTTTCAGAATACAACTTGGCACTATTCCCTATATGAAGGGATCTTTGGGTAAGATAGATTATTGAGCTCTGGGAGCTCCTGGGGGCTTAGGGTTCTAATTGAGCTATGAGCGACCATAGGCTGAGCGGTCTACCTTCCCCCAGTGGTGTGTTGTGTACAGGGTGAGTGGTTCACCTTCCCCTACTGTTGATGACATATACATAAGATGAGTGATTCACCTTCTCCTATGGCATATGAGCCAGATGAGTGCCTTCTCCTGCGAGTACCCCAATGAGAAATGCACATAGGCATCTGTTGACATGTTGGTGGGACGTGTTTCATCCTTTCCCCACATGTAAGATGCTCATTCCCTACGATTGATGGTTGACATGTTAGTGGGATGTGGTTCATCCTTTCCCCACATAAAGGATCCTTCCTACTCTTGGTGTTTTGCATGCATGTAGGACATGGTTCATCCTTTCCCTACATGTGATTGTAGGATGTGGTTTGTCCTTTCCCTACATGTGATTGTGATGAGTGATTGTAGGATGTGGTTCGTCCTTTCCGTACGTGTGATCGCGACCAAGATGTGATATATTCTTAACCTCAGAACCTGCTATTGATTCAGTATCATCCTACCCATGTAGTCCGGGACACATGGGATGTACCTCTCATCTGGCCAATGAGTTGGGAAAAGTGGTTAGGGACCATAGCACTACCGATGGACGCATCGGGTACTGTCATACTCCCTATGACTAGGATGCATGGTGTTCTTCAACTTGATCTAGGATCATGTCTGATTGAGGTTTTACCTCTAGAATGACTTTTGCCAGTAGAGAGTGGTAAAGTCTTGTGACTCACTCTCGATCAATTCTTCTTCATTACTACATCAGTGTTCAGCAGAGCAGAGCAAAGCAGAGATTCTGAGATGGTTCATGGTAACAGTGTTTGATGGTTTGACAGGTGGAATTCTCCCTAGTTGAGAGTGAGTGTTAAAATTAGCAACTAGGGCTAAATTCCACTTTGTTCTGCTTCTTTGAGGAAGATTATTGTGGCATTGAATTCCTCTTTTCGATAGGTCCAAAATCGACCTATAGATCACTAAATTTGGGTAAGGAAAAATATTTATTCATTCAAAAGACATTTCATAGGGCATGACCTTATCAAGGCAGGAAAATTTGAAAATTTAAACTTTAAATTTCCCTACTAAAATGACCAAGTCGGCCTACCCATGAAGGATATAAATAGTTTATTCAAAGCACATCGATATATCATTCTTCTCCTCTCTAAAGTAGCCGCAAAAGAAGAAGATCTCCAGCGAAGGAGATGAGGGTAAGGTTGGCTTCATTCTAGTCATCTTCAAGGGTCAAGTTCCACAGGCTGGAAGCCGAGATTGGTCTCGGCATATTTGTGAATTGTTTTGGGCACTTTTATCTTCATCACAGGTTTGTGTTTGAGCAGAGAGGAATCGCACCTGTTGAGAGTTGTTTTGATGATGGTTTGGGACTGCTTGAGGTGGAGTCTTTCTCCTAGAAGCAGGCTGCATTATTCAGGAGCACTTCCAGGAGGGTCGTAGGCCTTATCTTCCTTCTACTTTGAGGCCATAAGGAATACTGGAGGGATGAACCATAGAGAAATGAGGATAGTCTAGCTTGAAGGGAGGTCACAGCCAAAGAAGGAATCCAAGTGTTGTGGAAAAGGGTTGTAGCAGCTTATCATCAAGCCCTAACCCAGATTATCAAAAAGAAGAAGCCTCTACAGCAGTATGACTGGAGGGTACTATTTGTATACTTCAAATTTGCAGTCATCTATTTATCTAAGAAGCAGTGATATTGATCTTTAAAATTGGCAAGTCAAATTTTGACCTTGAATTATTGTACTCTCTCTCTGTTGAGCATTTGATATTAATAATAAGAAAAAATGATCAATGGCTTTCCCCATGTTGGGGTTTTTCCCTAGCTTGTGCCATATCCTTGTGTTCTCTTGTCTTGGCTTGCCTTCTTCGTTTATCATTTGTGTTCTTTCTTCAGTTAATGTCAATATGATGACGATTTATGTGATTGTCAATCAAATAAATTGATAAATGGTCTATATAAAATGTTGAAGTAACTATCCTAAGCAAAGAGCATGTTAACCAAAATTTAACAGTATCACTACCAAAGTTTTGCCGCCAAAGACCTAGCAAGTAGTAAGTACTAAATACTAAATACTAAAAACTTAAAAAGACAACAAAATTTAATAAAACATATAACATACAAAATAAAGTTTAAACAAATTTACTGAATTGATGAAGCCTTCAAGCCTCAAAGGGTACTTGGCAACATCTTAGTCATTTCTCATATAGCACTGGTATAGGCAAATAATTTAGTTTGCACCCTATAATCTTGTAGTTGGGCAAACACATGGATTTAAAATTTTGGATCAGGGAAGCACCTTTCAATGCATGTCATAAGTCCTCTGCCAAACTACCCATCCTCATTAAATTTGCTCTTATCATAAAAATATTGTGGGTTTAAGAAGTACCCAGTAGCATGTAAGGGGTAATGCAATTGCATATCCCAACGTACATCAATAATGTCTCAAAGAGGCAGATACTTTGCCTCCTCGTCCCCATATCTTCTTTTGATGGCCTCCTTTGCAAGATCCACCGCCTCACAAATGTAACCCGTAGTGGGTTTGTCACCATCAACCATCCTGAAAGTTCAAGCTTTCAAATTTAATGAAATATGAAACTTTGAAAATAAAAAGAAGCTTGAAATGAGATTTTAAAAATTAAAAAGTTAAAAGACTTGAAGTACCTGAGAACTCTGACAAGGGCCTCCGTTGCGGCAATAATCTCTTTGGCATCTTTCCGTGAATCGTCGTTAAACACAAGTGCAACAATTTCAATGCCTTCAAGGGCCTTGGAATGTTTAGATGCCATCCACTCAAGTCCCAAGAACATCCTCTTCAAATTTATCTTTTGCTCAACCACAAATTGCAAACATATAAAATTTGTTGCAAATCTACTCACTGCAAGTCGAACAATTTCTTTACCTTCAGTGTATTTTCTCATGGTGTTTAGGACAATAGTGTCGTTGTATAGGTATTTGGTTATGGATTTTACCTTCTCCACAACCTCATGAATTAAATCTATGCAATGGGCAACACAAGAGGTCCAAAAAAGAGTGGGGAGCCTAATCTCAAAAATTCTACCAGCAACCTTATAATTAGCTACATTGTCGGTGACAATTTGTACAACATGTTCTTCTCCCGCTTCTTGAACGACTTCCTCCGTAATTTCACAAATAAGTTGGGCAATCTTAACCTTTTCTGAGGCATCCACTGATTTGAGAAACATTGTGCCTGCTAGACAAGATACAAGGAAATTTATTAAAGTTATATTCCTCTGATCTGTCCATCCATCACTCATGATGGTGCACCCTATTTCTACCCATGACATCTTCAACACTCTAACAACAAATTTGTCCTACGGCCCTCTAATGAAGGGGCTTTGAACCTGAACCTGCAACAATAACTACATCAATCATAGCTTGCCAATAAGGACTTATGGCATAGTGGAAAGGTATGTCCCAACCAATGGCATCCAAGGTAGGTTGGGAATCAAGTTTTGTGCGGGGAGCAAAAAAAGTATTTATGTTTCCACCTCCAATGTTGAATGCAGGAGGATTCATTTGGCCTTGAGTTTGACTTGGACTTGGAGGCATGTGTGGGAAACTTGGGAATGGCATTAAGGATTCAACAAAGGGAGACGACAAGGGGGTATTGGAAGAAGAATAGTCAGCTCCAAGAGTTCCTATTTCTTTATTTTGCTTTGCTTTCTTGGCATTATGCTGACCCAACATATCAAGGGCAAATGTTGCTTGGTGTTTGACATTTTCGTCAACCTTGTTGCAGAGACCTATATCATGGTCAAGTTTCTGTGCAAGGTGGTACTTGAATCTATAGATGCCTCCACTACATTTTGCTTTGCAAAATTTACAAAGGAGCCTCGGGTCTCTAGGAATTTTGTCATAATAAGCACAAGCAAAGTCCTTCTCCCTCAACATTGTTGTTGTTTTGGACTTGTGTTTAAATCAAGACTTCTATTAAGAATCAAGATTTGAAGTTGTGGCTTTTGTTTAATTTGTCACTCGTATAAAAGACAAAAAAGTTAAAAATTAAAAACGCAGATATTCTAATATAGGTAAAATGATCTTAAAATTTAAATCATCACTATTCTTTTGACCCAGTAAATACCTATATAGTATATTAGTAGTATACTCAGTAAACTACTAGACAATAA
This sequence comes from Pinus taeda, assembly GCA_000404065.3. NCBI lineage: Eukaryota > Viridiplantae > Streptophyta > Pinopsida > Pinales > Pinaceae > Pinus > Pinus taeda. The sequence goes on from APFE031015231.1 coordinate 128,546, forward strand.
ATACTAAATACTAAATAGTAGATTCTTTAAATACCATTAACTTATGTAACAAAGGACAAACCATTAACTTAATTGAGCTACGGATAAAGGATATACCATCTTTTTTCATCTCCAAAACACGCATCTCACAATGGCTAATACAGGAATGTAAGATGTGCTTGAAGGGAAACCAAAGCAATTGCAAGCATAAAAAGGAGGAAAAAAGGTCTACCGGAACAGCATATGAGTTCATTTAGGTTCGATAATATTCCAATCAAAATACATGGTCGTGGAAAGGCCCCTGGGGATTTGAGCAAAACCACAGAGAAATAACGAAACAAATGGAGGTAACTTCACTTTGTTTCAAATTGGACAGGTGGAAATTCATTGATTTATTGAATTCACCAATATCAAATAGTTGCTTGGAAACATTCAACGCTACATCTATCTACTATAATCACATAGTATTCGCACAGAGCACAAAGCAACATACTATAAACATTCGATGCTACATCTATACTATATAACAAATAGTATCTGCAGAGAAATAATGGTTTATCTCAACATTTGAGGGCCATGTTAGAAATAATTGAAGGCAGAATCTCTTACCAATTACAGTAACCAGACTGAAAGGGGCGTGTGGAGGAGTTCATTAGCGGCTGCAACAAATTCGTGAGTGGAGAAATTTGCCATGAATTCGTGAGTGGAGGACTCTGTTGCCGAGCAACTAGTGGCAGAATTGAGGACCCAAAAAATCGCGAACTATGAAGGCAGACTCCATCAAAACCCAAGCAACAGACTCCAAACTCCAAGTGGCGGCAGGCAAGTAGAGTAAACGGCAGGCGAATAAAACCACAGGGGAATTAACCTAAAAACTTGTCGAGTCAATCTGGGATAATCGCTGAAGTCGTGGGAGTCGCGTTTGATCACCAAGTCACGAGTCAAAATCGCGTTGACCAAGAGTCAAACTCGGTCAACGTGAGTTTGACTTGTGCAGAGCCAACTCTGCTTGTTTAGCCGCTGAGCCAACTTTGAGTTGTGATTAATCGCAAGACTCATCGATTCTTATTTCACTGGGAATTAGAGTATCACTTCAATATATGCCAAAAGGGGGAATGCATAGTCTCATGTGTACCACATGGACTCTAAGTTACAACTCCTAGTGACCAATTAAAAGGTGAAAGTTAGGGAAAAAGGTCTTAATAAAGGATTATAACAATAAAGTATTAATAGGCTAATTTTAGGCACTCAACCTAACATTAAGGATATTAAATTTAAATTTAAATATCCTAAACCACTTAGGCATGTGTACACACTGGGAAAAATGGAAATATGAAATTAAGGGGTAATATGATTTAAAACTTACGAAATTATAGACAAAAAGTACCATGTGCCTTCTAGAAGATTGAGTGAAGTGGTATGTGGGTATGAAAGTGAATTATACTTAGGTGAAATGTTAAGATGTGTTGTGACACAAAAATCACCTAAGCAAAATGGCAAAAAGTGGTGATAATGTAAATGTGAAGCGGATTTTACCTAAGGCAAAAGTGGCAGTATGCTCACAATAGACAATTTTCCTAAGTAAAACTATGGACATTACTTGAATATGAATGGAACTAAGTAATGCATCACCATGTTAGAGGACAAGCATGCAACACTAAGTGACAATGACTAAGAGTAAGATGTGACTAGGTGACCACCATGATGAAGATCTATGAAGAAAAAGATACACCCCTAAAGCACTTCCACCAACATTCCACCTTTTGAAGGATAAAATGATCCCATCAATATGCACAAGACCATTTACTACTCATGTCAACATAAGGGCCAACACACCAGACTATGAAAAAGCTTTGTTTTATATAGTTAGTTACAAGGCTTTCCCTTCTCATTTTGTTCATATCAATTGTAAGAGATCTTCTGTGGAATATTACAAACAAGTGCCACTTATCATTTGCAGATGCTATGAACAGGTTCTGTTTTACATGTTTAGTTACAAGGCTTTCCAAGTTCTCAACATCATCCCAAAAAAGTGCGGCTTACAGTTGGTCATTTTCTCTTCTAACCTTGTTCTTGATTCTTGAAATTCAAACAGATACACATACCTTAAAATGGCATTTAGAGCATGCTTTCACTCTGAAAAATTAAATAGTAGAGTATGGCTGATTAACAACCCTCAAAAAATTCCGAACCATTTTCCAAGAATTTTCCTATTTCGCATACAGCGATAGTAGTTTCAATCCTACATCTTTATTTATTATTTCACCTTACTTATGATCTAAACCATTATGGACACTGGACAGATCTGAAATTCTCTATTCAAAACAACTGTCGAACTCCTTCCTTTCACTAAACTTTCTATTCAAAATATGGTTACCACAAAATATTTGTGGCCATATTATTCTCTCTTTCGAAAATTACAATTAACGGAAGTTAGAAGAAAGTTGGTAGCAATTACCACTGATCAGAGATAGGACCATTCCACATTAAAATAGTTCACACTTTACATATACCATTAACTTTTGGGAATGATAACATCGTCATCATGCTCAATTATATGATAAGTTTAAAAGCAGCAACCATGGGAGAGCATATTTACATAGCTAAAATATACATAAGGATATCTGACAGGCAGGATGGAAATGTGATGAAGTTATAGTGTTATTAATGTGGCATACCTTCTAGTTACTCTACATAGTAAAGAAATGTAGAAGATGGAAATATGATATATACCACATAATTTCAACCATTGTTATCAGAACTGGACCAGTCATTGAACCGGTAGACCCCCCGAACAGGGAACTGGTCAGAACCATATGGAAACCAGTAAAAAAAACAGTCAACTAGAAACACATAAAATATTCAAATTTTAAAGAAAAATATATATATTCATGTGCATCCATATGAATCGAAAACATTTATACACAAATAAGCAAAAGTTCTCATTTATATAGCATGTAAGGGTGCACACATAACCAAAATCACACCGAGTGCAATCCATCTCTGAACCGAATATACATTTGCAAACATGCTCCACATGGCCTCTAGCATCCAAACAAAATTATGCTACAACAAATACCTACATATCATCAAAATCATTGTCTATCTTGGGATCTTCATCATCAATATCACCCTCTAAGCATTAAAATAAGATAGAAAAATTATAGCATGTCAAGGCAAGATTTTGTTTGAGTGATGAGTATTTTGTTTAGTAGACTCATGATAGAGTTCAACAACCAATACCACTAACATAAATGTACATAGAGGGCTTGGTGCTCTTGATTAATTACTAGTTCCATACCCTTGTACATGAGAAAATCCAATGTAGCATTGCAATCCCCCCAATCCTGAAATCCTAGAAAACTGTTAAGTCCGCTAGATTTTGACTGAGATTTAAAATTCTACTTTCTCCATATGAAATCCAGTGAAGTCAAAACTACTCTCCAACATCTTGAGTCTATGTGGCTTTACCGTACCAAACTGGACAAAAACAGTTCAAGTCACCGGTTCAAACCGGTTTTTGCCTCAAAACGGTCGGACCAGTCTGAACCAGTTCAGTCCTTTTAACACTAATTCCAACCCTTAACTTCAAAAAAGGTAGGAACCTTTGTTATTTACCAACATATAGTAACTATGAAGCACCAACAGGAACCAAAAAGAAATTGGGAAGCAAATATCTTGGTCCTTGAAAGATCCTCAATTAAAATGAATCTATGCTAGTGTGGGTGTGGGTGTACGTACTTGGTATTGTTCATATATATGTGTGTGTCAATTGGGCTTTGTGCGTGTGTGTGTCAATTGGGGCGTGTGCATGTGTGTGTGTGTGTGTGTGTGTGTGTGTGTGTGTATCAATGGGGTTATCTCGAATGGTTGGACAGAATGGTTGTTATCTCCCCCACCCAAGTTCAATTCCCTACGAGTGACATGATTATGAGAAATGTTGGTGTAATGGCTATGTACCTATGAAAGTTGTTGTATTGACCCTCACTATTGCCCTCAGGCTGAGAGAGAGGATGATTTCCCTTGAAAAGAATATATATATAAAAACTCATGTTACACATCTCATCCATACTAGGTTGTTACCTTTTTAATTGTTTTAAAATTATAGTGAGCCAACTTATGCCATGTGCGCCACCAACAATAAGCACAAAGCCACAGACACTACATTCATACTAGGTTGTACAATGCACCTTGTTTCTCTCGGTGTAATCAGGCAAATATCAAAGATTGCTTCAATGGAAAGGCTATCAGTAGACCCATTTTGTATTTATTATGTACTTTATCATACATTAGCCAGCCAAGATTTGTATATAGTTATCTTGTATTTTACTTAAGCTAATACAACTTCCATAATGCTCACAAATTGCTTTTAACTATGATATGGAATACTTGGAAATTTCCTAGATAGCTTATTGTTAATTTGGCAACTCAGTGATAAATCCCAACCATAGGACGAGATTTTTCTTTTCGAGAGGACCAATTGGACTATTGAAACGCTCAATTTGGAAAAGGGAAAGTGTAATTTTGAATTAAAGCCCACATGTGCATATTTGATCAAGTTGGCCCTAAAGCAAATTGGACACCCTTGGAAGGCTATAAATACAAATGACCTTGTTAATCTTAGGCAACAATGGTATGTTCTATGCTTTAGAACAATTTTACTTCAATTTCTTTACGAGCCCAATTTCACTTTCAATTTAGTAATCACATAAACATGTAAGTAAATTGTTGATAGAACATAAACATAAACAGTTGAAGACAAGCCAAGATAAGAGGACACAAGATGTGGCACCAGCCAGGGACAAACCCCAATGTGGGGAAACCCTTGAACAAATCTTCTTTTAGTCTTCAATAGTTCAGCGAAGAGAGATAGTACAATTTACAAATTCTGACAATTTATAACAGCAACAAAAGAGCCCTAACCAAAAAAGTCAACGCTGGTCAACAAGACACATTTGACCTTCAAAATGGCTCAGTCAAACCCAGTCAATTCAGTCTCCAACAGTGCTCTGAATCAGCCCAAAAACAATTCCGAAAATCACAGTCAAACTTGGTCAATGCATAAGTCAAATCTGCGATCAATTCTCTACAATCAACGTTGGTCAAACAGTACATAATGCCTCGATTTTTGTGCCCAGAAATGTGGCCTGCCCAAATAGAGATTTCCCTCACAAAAAAGCAATCAAACAGGTCAATGTTGGCTGGTCAACGCTAGCCAAAACCCTTCCTGAAATTCAGTCAATGTTGGTCAATGCCCAAAACAGAAAATGACTATCTTCTTCTTCGCACATGTGGAGAGGTTGCCCAAAAATCCATACCCAATCATGTGAGGAGAGAGAGATGTGTGAGAAGTGAAGTGTGTCCAAATGAGGAGGATGCATCATGTATTTATAGGCAAACGTTGAGGATGAATAGACGTGACTGTTGGGCTTCTAAGCCTACATGAGTTTGTTGGCCGACCTTGACAATTTTTCCATAATCAAAATAAATTCATAACTTCATTTGTACATGTCAGAATGGGACAATCTTTAGATCAATCCTACAACTCTCGGAGAGAGGAATCCAAGAAAAATATCAGTTCTCATAAATAAGATGATCCATGTGGACTTTGGCCCTAGTTGCCAATTTTAACACTCCATCTCAACTAGGGAGAACTCCACCTCCTAATCCATCTGCCAATTTGTACCATCTCTGTCATCCATGCATTGCTCTGCACTGCTCTACTCTACTCTGATGAACTATGAAAAAGAAGAAGAAGTGATCGAGAATGTATCATACCATTCTCTAATAACCCGAAGTCAGTCCCAATCAAAAGAGAGTGCCTCATACCACTCTTACTGACCAGAAGTCAGTTCCCATTGATCCCAGATCAATATCGGACATCCTAACATAGGGAGTACAGTAGTACATGTTGCTTCCATCGGTAGTACTATGGTCCCTATCCTTATTTCCCTACTCACTGGCCAGATGAGAGGTACATCCCATGAGTCCCAGACTGCATGGGTAGGATGTCTCGGCAAGAGAAGGATGAACCACTCGTCCTGCGCACATGTCACCAAGGGGTATCACAGTGGAAGGATGAACTACTCAACCTGAACACAACAAACCACTAGGGGAACGCTGAACCACTCACCCTATGGTTGCTCACCACTCCAAGAAGTACCCCAAGCCCCTCGAAGCTCCCAAAGCTCAATGTCCATCTCATACAAGACCCTCATAAGAGGGTCTCTCCACAACTCCAAGTTGTTCTCAAAAGGCCAAGAATTTGACCTACCCCAGGGTTTTTGTCAGAATATCGGTGATCTGCTCATCAGTCCTAATGTGAGAACCTTATTGCTCCTCGTTGTACCATATCCCAGATAAAGTGGCACCTGATATCTATATGCTTGGAGCGATCATGAAACACGGGATTCTCTGATAATCAGATCCCACTCTGGTTGTCGCAGAAGATCACAATGGTATCCAGCACATGTCCAAACAGCGCACTGAAGAGCTTCCTCAACCAGACAACTTCACAGGAGGCCATACTAGTAGCTATGTATTTGGCCTCGGCAGTGCTCAAGGCAACCGATTTCTGCTTCCCGTTCATCTAGGATATCGAAGTACAACTCAAAGAAAAACAACATCCAGAAGTGCTCTTGCGATCCACCACACTGCCAACCCAATCAGCATCAGAATAACAATGCAGCCTCACATTTTCGGCAGTGTATCTCAGTCCATGAGTGATTGTGCCCCGAAGATATCTCAGAAGATTCTTGGCGGCAATCCAATGTATATGATGAGGCTCAACCATGAATTGGCTCAATGTGTTAACTGCAAAACATTGGTCTGGATGGAAGTTCACCAAGAACATCAGTGCTCCTATGAGTTTACGGTACTCAGAAGCATTTCCCAATTCATGTCCAGCAGCAATACCACATAACTTCTTAAAGTTAAGTTCCACTGGAGTGGTCACAGGCTTGCAGTCCACCATACCAAATCTTTCCAATATCTTCACAACATATTTCCTTGAGAGAGGAAAATTTCACCTGGCTTTTGCCAGACCTCCAACCCTAAGAAATAGTGCATTGGTCCTAGGTCCTTCATCTCAAATTCAGAAGCCAACTCCCTGTTACATTTGTGAATGAGAGGGTTTGCACCTGTCAGAAAGAGGTCGTCCACATAAAGTACCAAAATGAGAGGTTTATCATTTTCAACTTTATAGTAAAGGTTCAGATCGGCTTCACTTCTAGTGAATCCCAGCTTCATCAGACAGTGATTGATCCTCTCATACCAAGCCCAGGGTGCTTGCTTCAATCCATAGAGAGCTTTCTTCAACATACATACATAGGATTCCCGATCATGAACTACAAACCCCTCTGGTTGTTTCACATAGACTTCCTCTTTGATTAAACCATGCAAGAAGGCAGTCTTGACATCCATCTGATGTAGGTTCCATCCTTGCGAGGCATCGAGGGCTATGATCGAGCAGATGGTGGTGTATCAAGCAACAGGTGCAAATATCTCATCGTAATCTACAGTGTACACCTTCCTTTTGAAAGAAGCCTCGAGCAACAAAGCGAGCCTCGAACTTTTTTGCGCTTCCATCAACGCCATGCTTGATTTTGTAGAGCCACTTAGAAGTGACAACCGATTTGTCCTGGGCTCTAGGGACCACATCCCATACATCATTCTCCATAACTAACTTGTATTATTCATTCATAGCATCCTTCCATACTTGTTGCTTCACGGCTTCTTCAAATGATGAAGGCTCATTTTGAATGATAATGCTCATGGCGGTCAAATATCCTTGGTACCTATTCGGCTTCTTGCTTTCACGGAAATTCCCCCTTGGTGAAGTGTGCCTCTCAGCATCTTCGAGAGTCTACCTAAGCCATGAGGGTCTCTTCTTGGAGGAGGAAGGCTCATGAGGGAGTGGATCAATAGGATCCATAAGTTCATCAACATTAAGCATTGTTTCGTCCTCTTTTTCGCCCTAATTTCCTGTGTCGGCTTCTTTGTCCTTTCTTAGGATAGGAAGGTTGTTGATCTTCCTGAGGGCCATATCTTCATCGAAGGTGACATCATGACTTATCTCAAATTCCTTTTGACCAACCACATAAATTCTATATCCCTTAGAATTTTCACTATAGCCCACAAAGATTCCTTTCTTCCCAGATGCACCCAATTTGCTTCTTTTCTCTTTCGGCACATTAAAATATACGGGGCTTCCAAAAATTCTAAAATGAAAGACAGAGTTTCTTACCAGTGAACATTTCTTCGAGAGTCTTGGAGTCCAATGCTTAATGAGGGCATCGGTTTTGCACATACATGGTGATATTTCCAGCTTCACCCCATAGAAACTTCGAAAGGCCTTGATCATGAAGCATGGCACAGACAGCTTCTACAATAGAGCGATTCTTCCTTTCAACCACACCATTCTGCTCGGGAGTGTATGACATTGTAGTCTACCTCTTAATGCCAGCATCTCTGCAATAATATTGGAATTCATTGGATTCATACTCGGTCCCATTATCAGTCCTCAATATCTTGATTTTCTTCCCGAATTGGTTTTCGATCAAGACTTTGAAATGTCAGAACTAGGTGAACACTTCATCCTTCTTCTTCAAGAAGTAGATCCAGGTCTTGCGAGAATAATCATCTACAAAGGTGAGATAATATAAGTATCCTCCCAAGGAGTTTACGGGCATCATACCAGATATGTCGGAGTGGGTCAATTGCAATATGTCTGTGGTCTTGCTATTACTTGAGGCGAATGGTCCCCTTGTAAGTTTTCCTTCGACACATCCCGAACATACACCTTCATGCTCTACTTTGAACTCAGGCATACCTGTCACCATCAATCTCACATTAAGAAGGGCCTTATAATGAAGATGGGCAAACCTCCGGTGCCATAGTTCAGATTGTAGAGATGTGTTGCAAGACATGGACTTCCTCCAACTTAAGACAAAGTGTCAACCCTGAACCCAAGAGTAAAAGCATCCTTGAAATTTGTTTTCCAAACACGTACTTCTTGCAAATGAATAGTGTTACCTTGATTCAATTGAAGGGTAACATTCCCTACTCCCTTCACAGGATAGGTGGCATCGTCTCCAAGGATGATCTCCAAGTTTGTCTCCTTTTCTATCAGATTAGAGAGGGCTTCCTTGTATCCGATGAAGTGCCTTGACGCACCACTATCAATCAACCAATTTCCCAAAGTGTCCGAAGGAGAGGCAGTGGAGAGGGTCGATATAAGATAGTACTCTTTTTACTTATTGTGAACAACATTGGATTCATCATCCCTGGAGTTCTTTGATTTCTTGGGGGTCGGCCATTTCCTTGATGTCCCGCATTCCTTTTTCCTTTGCTATTGGACCTGCCATTCCTTTGATCGTTGTTGTTGTTGTTGAAGTTGCCCCTGGAGTTGTTATGATCAATGTTGCAGTAATAGTTATCGGGATATTATCGGCAAGGGGAAAAAATCAGAAAAAATCGAGACAAATAAATAAATTAAAAATAAAAAAAAATAAAAAATAAAATAAAATAAAATAAATCGAGAAAAAATCATAACAAACGAAAATATTCATTTTTTTCAATTTTTTAATATCTAAAGCATCTACAACATAAAATAAATACATTGACACATAAATATGATACAAGAACTAATATATAAGATGTGTAATATCATTTCTAGTGCTACATCACACATAATAGTGAATCATGTCCTGAATAGTAAGTCCTGACTCCTGAGTCCCAACTCAGTCTCAAAATATCAACAAAAAATATAATAATGTATCTCATATCATGAGTCATAATGTCATATACAATGAAATGAACCAAATAACTAAAGTCTGATACTACTAATTTCCCCTACCCCTCTAGATGTAGACGCTGGTGGAGTTGGTAGTGGACTCTGCTGTGTTCTAGAAGCTGAAGAACTAGGAGCTACAGGAAGTAGACCATGTCCTCTTCTGGCAACAAGGGTAACCTGGGTCCTCATCAAAAAATCAAAGAACAAAAAAAAAATCCAAAGATTTTTTCCCAAAAAATCACGATTTTTACGAAAAAAATTGCAATTTTTTCAAGTTATCGCGATTTTTTGTGAAAAAAAAAAAAAAATAGCGTAAAAATTGGGCGATAATATCGCCAAACTCAAAAAATCGCGATTTTCCGATAATATCGCGGTTTTCGCAACACTAGTTATGATAGTCATCATCTCGAGGTGTATCCCTTTTATTAGGACACTCCCTTGCATAGTGGCCAAACTTATTGCAAACAAAGCACCTGCCCTTCCTTCCTCCCTTAAATCCAGGCTTTCCATGGAAATGACCTTCTAGCCGCGTAATTTACCCCTTCGTTGCTAGCCTAGCAGACTAAGCGCTTCTTTCTAGCCTAGCTGATTAAGCTCTTACCTGACCTAACAACAACAAACAACCTTTCTGACCAGTCAGTCAGCCTCGCTTTCTAACAACGAGGGGGAGGAACAACCATCCGCGCTAGTCCCTAGATTATTCCTCCTTTTGGCATGAGCGGAGAATGCAGTGGGGTTGCTTCTATTAGAAGGCATTTCTTGCTCCACCATTCTTGTTTCTTCTTGAATGCATCTCGACATCAATTCTTCAAACCCTGGAATTCAATCATTGTTGAGTATAGTGGTTCTAAATATATACCACTTAGGTGGGAGTCCTCCAAGGGTTGTGAGAGTAAGTTCCCTGTCAGGAATGACTTCTCCAATCAAGAGTAGATCATTCTTCATCTCAGCAATCCTCAAGAAATAGGATTGAATGTCCTTGTCCTAGCCCTTCTTAATATCCTTCAACTTGTTCTTGAGAAAGAAAATTTGATTAGCATTACTAACCTTGAACATGTCGACCAATTTGTCGTATATCTCCTTAGAGGTCTTCAATTCGAAGATATAGGCCACTAGATTGTCAATGGAATCCCTGATAATCTTCTTTGCTTTGACTTCAGCCTTATTGTACTTGGTCTTCGCAACAGGCGGTGCATTTGAAGGAGGCTCAGGGATTTCACCCTGCACATAATCCATCACTTCCTTCTCTTCCAAGGTCAAATCAAGAGACATCTTCCATCCATGATAGTCAGATTTATCATGGAGCTTGTCTTCAGTCGGGAAGTAGGATGAGGAATCCATTGAGTCTTTTGTCCTTGTCCAACTATCTTTGGTGATTGCTCTTTCACTCTTGCTTGGGCTTTGTCTTCACCTTAGCTTTGATACCATGTTAATTTTAGGCAACAATGGTATGTTCTATGCTTTAGAGCAATTTTACTTCAATTTCTTTATGAGCCCAATATCGATTTCAGTTTAGCAATCACTAACCCTGTAAGTAAAATGTTGATAGAACATAACATAAACAATAGAAGACAAGCCAAGACAAGAGGACACAAGATGTGGCACCAACCAGGGACAAACCCCAATGTGGAGAAACCCTTGATCAAATCTTCTTTTAGTCTTGAATAGTTCAACAAAGAGAGATAGTACAATTTACAAATTCTGATAATTTATAACAGCTGCAAAAGAGCCCTAACCAAAAAAAGTCAACACTAGTCAACAGGACAGATTTGACCTCCAAAACAGCTTGGTCAAACCTAGTCAACTCGGTCTCCAACAGTCCTCTGAATCAGCCCCAAAACAGTCCCAAAAATCACAATCAAACATGGTCAACGCATAAGTCAAACTTGTGGTCAATTCTCTACAGACAATGTTGGTCAAATAGTACGAAATGCCTCTATTTTTGTGCCCAAAAATGCGGCCTACCCAAACAGAGATTTCCCTCACAAAAACGCAGTCAAACAAGTCAACACTGGCTGGTCAACGCTAGTCAAAACCCTTTTTGAAATTCAGTCAATGTTGGTCAATGCCCAAAACAGAAAATGACTATCTTCTTCTTCGCACGTGTGGAGAGGCTGCCCAAAAATCCGTACCCAATCATGTGAGGAGAGAGAGATGTGTGAGAAGTGAAGTGTGTCCAAATGAGGAGGAGGCATCATGTATTTATAGGCAAACGTTGAGGATGAATAGACGTGACTGTTGGGCTTCTGAGCCTACATGAGTTTGCTGGCCGACCTTGACAGTTTGTCCATAATCAAAATAAATTCATAATTTCACTTGTACATGTCAAAATGGGATGGTCTTTAGATCAATCCTACACCTCTCGGAGAGAGGAATCCAAGAAAAATATCAGCTGTCATAAATAAGATGATCCATGTGGAATTTGGCCCTATTTGCCAAATTTTAACAGATCTCAACCTCATTTGCACATCATCTTGGATCATTCTTCTATTCTCTTTCTTGGTTACGGCTCGCACAAGAACTGCGAAGGGTGAACATGAACTACGAAGGGTGAACATGAAGTGCACGGGTATGTTTGATTGCATTATCTTGACTATTGGCACATCTTTTGGATATTGTTTGGTAGATTGTTGATAAAGTCAAAACTTTGACTTTGATTATTGTTTATGGATTTGGGCTCATTGTACTATCTGCCAAGCATTTTAGGACAATCTAATAGAAGAAGAATTTCAAAAGGTTTTCCCTATAGTGGATTTTGCCCTAGTCTCAAATCAATCCTGGTGTCTCTATGTGTGAATGTTTTTCTTCTATTGTTCATTTATGTTCCGCTGCATTGATGATGATGTTGTTATTTCTACATAATTAGATATGTTGTTGAATAATGTTATAAATCTGAATAATGATATGATACTATGGGGTGAATTTAATGTGTAAATGAAGAAATGCAATTATCAAAGCAAAGAACAATATAGCCCTGAGAAAAAATAAAACTTATTAGAAAAAAAATTCCATCATTTTGCATTTTCACTAAGTCTCTGTTGACAAACAGTTCACTACAGTAAGTTAATCAATTACCAAATTTTGAAAAGTCAAATTCATCACCAGAAAAAAGCTTAAATCCAAAAGTAGTATAAGAAGTACCAACCTGGCATATTGCAGAGACCAATAAAAGTATTGGCAAACTTTCTCTAGAACAGGAGTACTAATTTCGGGAAATCTGACTTCTCCAAGTGTTGTTTCCGTGAAACTCCCTACTCAACATGAGCATTTATCAATAAGTACGTTTGCAATGATGGACAATATTATGTAAAAAAAAATTCAAAATTAACACAGGTGCCAGTGGGAAAAAAATTGAGCTATCTATGCAATGCATGAAAAGAAAAAGGCAGTAAATAAATTTGGCAGCGTCAAAACTTAAAATGATAGTGATTTGAAATACCTACTATGCTTGTTTATGGGAATTTTTCTCACATATGCCTGGATTTCAGCTAAAATTTACTGGAGAAATATTTCCCATATACAAAACACATAACGTAGGTATCTGTACCAAGTGCCCAACTCAATATTTTCTTCACATCCGTTACAGTGAATTGGGCAAACAATAAGATTCTGTCTGAACTTCTGCAGATCTAGACAAGTGCTTCATGGAAAGTTTTCTTAAAATGCACTATCCAGAGTTTGGAGGTGCAGATAGTTATCAAGTTGCTGTGCAGTATTGTTACCAGCATTTCCACAAGCTGAGATAACATTGGGAGATGCGAAACAATATACATGTTAGAAATAATAATGTATATGGGGAGGAAAAATACCATAAATATGACCTAAAATGAGATGTTGTGAATGATGACATATAGAAACCAAATCATTAGTCAAAAATGTTAAATTGATTCATGTAAACTGAATGACAGGCAAAATAGGAAACTATGGCATGTGTTTTGATTTATAAATCTGCTCATGAATTTTTTAGGCTGTAATGTTTTCTGATTCTTGGGTCGTTGTCAGCTTCCAGACTAGTAGTAGAATTTATAAACTGTTTTTCTATCGCTTAGACTTCTTATTCAGAGGGAATGTGACTTTGCAAAACCTTATGAGCCTTTTTTTCTAGCAGTTCTTTTAATTAACTTTGGCTGGGGGGCCTCAAAGTCTTCCTTTTATTTTGTTTTTCATCCATTCTCTCAAAGTACTTTGAAAGCGAAATCTCATGACTTGTTATGTTCTTCACAGGTTTTGCCATAAAGCCATTGCAAGGAACCTCGAGAGGTCACAATTTGGACCCAGAACCACCTCAAGTCAAGTCAATTTCAGAACCTGATTAGAATTTATGTAGATTTCGACAGTAAGTCATTTTTGTAGTACAGCTTTGAATATGCACTATGTTGGATAATTACTGATTAAAATTCCTTACTAGTTGGGCTCAAGATGTTATAATTCTAGCAAACCTAACCCCCGACACTTCATTCCTAGCAGATTACAGATATACTAATTAATAGCACAGCTAGATTCGTTAACACAATAAATGCTGTTGAAGCAAAATATACCAATCGCAATCATGATGGCACAACAGATTCTACCCAATCACAGTTCTTCATTTACTTTCAAAACTTAGTCTTCCATCCTGGGAAATGGCCCAACTGAGAAAAAATATAGATTACAAAAATGCCTCGGATCTGATCCAGCAGATTAGGCCCTAGATTGGTGTTTGATCCCCTTGGTTGATCAGGATCTCCAAGCTCTCCTTCTGCACTCCCTCAGACCCAGCACACTAGAGTATCACATTCCTCACCAAGATGTCTCTCTCAATCTTGTGCTATTGTATGGTGTTTCTTCTCCTTCTCCTTAGCCTTGTTTTTATAACTTTACATTAAGTTAAATCCCTAACTCTAATCTCCAAGGTGACTGACGGCCGAGATTAGATCTCGCCTCACTTGAAATCAAGGGCTGAGATTAAAACATAATCACTAAAATAATTAACTTATTTTTCCTAAGTTTACTTTAGCTCAGTAGGCCAACATAATAATTATGTGTTTTTCTTAAATTGAACTTCGGCTAAGTTACAAATGCAACTTGTTCACACTAAAACAAGTGCCCTAAGAAGATCAGTGAACAATTTCTGCAAGCCTAGAAGCCTATGCAAAAGTGCCTGCCCAAGCTACAATCATCAACACAAGAAACTAGGCTACAAAGGTGAGAAAAGGGTCGTTGATAAAATCTAACCCAAAAGTTCCAGGACGTGCTAAACACTGCAGGGCTGGTTTCTGTGCTAAAGAATATCTGGCTTATCCTGAATTAAGAATCCATGAACCACAATTTCAAGTAAAAGAGATGAATGATGCATATAAATACATTTAAAAAAATAAAAAGTGATATAAACCCGACTGCCTACCCAGTAATGACAAACCACCATTATAGAAATTATGGGAGCTTATGTTTATATCTGCAGGGCTAAAAGGCCCTTTGCAGACAGTCAAGGCAGAAGGACCAGTTTATTGATGCACAAATAATCTCGACTTAAAGGCCCAGAAATCGATCAAACATTTTACACAGATTAACAACTGTCATCGAAAATAACCTCGACTTAGAGCCCGAAGGCCCAGAAATCGACCAAACATTTGACCTAGATTAACAAACTGTCGCCGAAATTATTGAGCTCGTGTAATAAGGGCGTTGTCTAATTATCTAAAGTTTGGGAATTTTTATTGAAATCTTGCCAAACAAATTTTGTTCAGATTATGTTTTTTGGGTTTAAAAGTCGATTTTATTATATAAAAGAATTTTGAGTTTTGAAAAACATCTGTGATACTCAGATTGTACAGCAAACTTGTAATTTCAACAAATTCTTGCCCAATTCTTAAAAATTTTGACTAAAAAATGTGCCCAGGAAAATTCCGCAACTTAAAACATTTGACTACAGCATTACATGTCTGTGAATAGGGCTATGAAAGGATTCAGGAAAGTGGGTTTCTCCGGAAGGCAAAATCATTTGCCTCTGTAAAATATTATTTCTGTGAAAACAAGTGGATACTCACCTGTAGATGTTAGCATATTCTTGAGAGTGTTGGAGACAAGAGCTGCCTTCCGATCAATAACGAATTCAAAACCCTCAGCACTAATGAGTTTGACTGTGTCCTCCTTCCTCATTTTGCTGGCTTTCGCTGTCAAGAAGAAGGACGCCGACGCTGCACTTGCGATGATAGGAGGATTCGATCCCCACGCAATTGAATTTTATTGCATACAATTGCTGGAAACTAAGAAACTCGGGGCATTACAGGTTCCTTGACTGGATCGATGGCCAGGCCAATGAAATCCCAACAAGAATAAGTAATGAAATGCAAAAGGTGGGGAGCTTTTGAATATGGGAATGGTATATTAATGGACAGGAACGTGAAAAGGGAAATAGTTGCTGTGATATGTTGTTTTTAATAAGGCATCGGAGCCATGATTTGTTGGCATACCTCAATGAGCGAGGGTGAGGTAATTCGGAAGATATTATTCTTTTGACTTTTGATTTTGGGGAATTTTTTTAAGTCACACCTTCCTTTGATTCGGGGAGAGGAACTTTGTGACAATTACATTTTCTTTGCCCGATCAAATACGCTTGAATGTGAAGAGGTTAATGCGTCAAATGCAATGGATTATGTGATGATTTCAACAATATAAGAAAGTGTCATGATTGTGATGGGTTGATGGTAGAATTTAAGTGTGTAGATGAAAAGATGGAGAGAGAATAGTGAATCTTCTTAAAGTTTTATTAGGTTAGAATTTTATATTTATTCATGGAGTTTGTTTTACAATTAAAATGAGATATTTAAAAGTAGAAAATAAAAAATGTGTAAACATTGCATATAAGAAATGAGATTGGTTTTTTAAAGGATGGAATATGATTTATACAAACATCAACATAAATTTAGTGGACAAAATAATGTAGTCATGTAACGTCAATTTTAAGTTTCGCATTAATACATAAGAACAATAATAAGGGATTATAAGAGTTTTTTACAAGCCTTAAGAGTTTCTTACAAGCCTTAAGCATTCTCTTGGTAGAATCAATTAACTCGATCTTACTATATAGTTGTCTAATAATGTGCCCTCACTTGCCAAATCAAAATTTGATGAGAGAATGAAAAGCAATTACAAATGGAATGGTTGATAATATCCTTCATGAAAAGGGGTGGTGGGTGCAAGGGGATGTTAGAGTGCCTCATAGGACAAGTAGAACTATCCTACTCTTAGAGTATGGGCAAAGCCTCTAATAACCAAGTGGAGCCTACGTGTTGCTTCAAGGAGTCATGCAAGTTGTCTTATTATGTATTAGCAATCTCGTCATTATGGAAGACTAAAAAATTATTATTAAACATCTTCATTTTGGATCCTCACCCCAGATCTCAAACTTAACTCAATTTTCAAGAGGATCCAGTGTAGTATTAGTTCCATTGAGAAGTTCCATGTAAAGCATGTTCTTAGGCACAATAACGCAATGGTAGATTCCTTAGTCAATTGTGTCATCTACAATGAAGAAGGAACCTTGTATATCAACAATTGGGAGTCCCACTTCCACATTCCTTTATGACGACATTTGGTGACTATTATGAGCATCACCTCGTAGGCTCTAGGGTCACATGCAAGTCCTTTTTGTCATTGGCAAGATTTTTTTCATCTTATTTCACTAATGAGATTGCCTAGTTTTATCCTCCCCTGCTCTGTGGTAGTTATGGCATTATACGCCCCAAATCATGGTAACTTAAGTTGACAATATATGGTGCTAGTATAGGCGTCCATTAATATGATGCAACCCCTCCATTTGGTTTTCGAAGCAACTTCATTGAGGTTTTGAGCTTGGGACATTGTGATTGTTGGGCTTGTGGAAATCAATTTGATGCAACAATCTAAGGCAACAATTGTGAGCATACAGGCTCTGGTTATAAGGATTGCAAGGGTTATCTAATTTGTGGGGAGTAGAGTGTAAAACTAGTTGAGGATGATGGTGCATACTAAAGTGGGCGAATGGAAAATTCCTTACTTTCGTTCCTTTAAAATCTCAGATTTTCAAGATAGTAGGGCTTAGTGACAATTGAAGTTTCACCAATTGGCAACACAATGGTTTCCACCATGGAATTAATGATACAATAATGACAGTGGCTTCAATGATTAGAATATGAAATTAGCAACTCAAGGAATCAAATTAAATAAATACAACTTGTTAGTGTTTAGATACTTTGTTTTCTTCCTCCATTGTCAACTCTATTTGCTCTTTTATTTGCATCCTTTCTAATTTTAATGTAGATGATCCAATCTTGGAGCATGTAGCTTTACGAGGCCTAGTTAACAACCCTTCATCTATAATAACCCTAGCTTTTTCCTTGCTTTTGTAAATTTAGTTATAATTGTGAATGTCAGCAAGGAAGTCGTGGTTGGTTAACTAAATTTAAACTTTAATGATGGCATGAAGGAGGGGACGCCTATAGATTCATTCTTTGAGGGACAACTTGGTGTGTGCATTGAAAGACCATGAGTCATACTGAATTAATTTTTGGATTCAATTGTAGGCCAATCGAACCACCCTTCCCCCTGAAAAGAATTCAAGAGACATGATTGGAGGGATGGGTAGGGGATCACGCCCATCCCCATTGTAGATCGAGGAGGCCAAACAAGCGGCCTCTCAAAATCGTAAGGGAAGCTAGGAAGATGAGATGGCTCCTCAGAAAACAAAAGGGGAGACAACAAAAGTGTAGGCAAAAAAACATTGGAAAATCAATGAGAGACTAAAGGAAGAAAATGCTTCGAAGAGGAAAAATGCACAGTTGAAAGGACTGTCGTTGGTTCTTGTGTGTTAACTCTCTCTTATTTTCATTGAACGGAAGAGGAAATTCAAGGTCGATTGTGGATTGCATGGACAATTGAGCATTCATAGTAAAAGACATAACAAGGATGGGGTTGATTGCAAAGCCCTATGTTTTGAATTGAGTTGCTATGAATTTAGGTGATATCCCATATGAATTTGTTGAGGCCATTAGACCATATTTATAAGCCTGAGTGATCAGTGGGAGGCTTAGTGGATGAAGAAATCATTGTGGTGCTTGTTGTATAGCTAATAAACCACCTGTACATGGTAATATTGGTCACTGTAGTGCTTGTTGAGTAGCTAATAAACCACCTGGATAGTAGACTGCAAACCCATGTAGTGATTGCAATAAAAGGATAGCTAATAAACCAACTAGATAGTGGATTCCAGCGCTTGGACTAAGCAATACCCCATTTGGACCTTGGGTGAGTCCCTGTGAATGGACTCAGAATATTGAGTGAGTCATGGTGCCTAATGTTGGAGAGCAGTTGATAAACTACCTGGACAATGGTCTACATCTTTGAGTGCATGACCATGTCATTGGTGTGAATTTTCCTAACAAGCATCCCCTCGAACTTTGAATCCAACTCGACAATAGTCAACTACAAGAGAGTTGTAGTGTAGTTGGCTTATGGTTGGGTGGAAAGTCTCTCCTTCAATTTCCAAGCATATTAACATATTAAGATAAGTTTATTGCAGTTATATATTTGATTTATGAATTGTGATGTTTCTTGAATTTCATATGTCTAGTATGAGCTCTTATGTACCTCTGAATGTTAATGAATGCATGAATGGTGAAGTTCATTGGTGTGCTCATGATTGGCATGATATCTTGTATGTTACAAGTTTGATAAATGTTTGGAATGTTTTGATTAAGGTTTATTTCATGGTTGATGTGAAGATTTGTATGCTTATGTTCTCTATCTTTCTTTCTCAATACACAACAAAGATTCATGAATCATTATAGCTTAGCTTATTTGTGGCTTGTGATGCCTAATAGATAAATTGTAATTCTCCTTGTGAAATTATTTAAACCTATGTCTCTCATGTTTGTTTAAATAAGGAAGCACATGTCATTGAATCAATTCAACCAACCTACTAGAGCCCAACATAACTGAATTGAATAATACATCGCCCCATGCATAACATTGATAGCTGTGAAAAAATGGTGTTTGGGCATCTTCCCCCCTTTGAATTCAAAAATGGTGCTTTATGGTGTTATGGAACCTCATGCTTTTGTTTTGTTCATACTCAAGAAATTGAAATTTCATGGTTGTGAACCCTTGTGCCATACACCATAGAATTATGGTGTTCTCACCCTTGCATCATAACTCACAACGAAATGGAAAAGCAGGGCAGTCACCCTTTTTTTTTTATATATGGACATCGATATTTCAGGTATCGAGACCTTGGGGCAGTGTGGTTCAATACCTAGAAATTGGAGGATTGAGATTTCAAGTCTTGGCCACAACACTCAGAGCATCAAGCTCGAAGCAATCATCCCTTTTGTTTTTTTGAAACACACACACACACACACATATACGTATAAATATAAATGCTCATGGAGTGGCCCGATGTCGAGGGATTGATGGTGAAACCCCACTTCTACGAAGCCAGGCTTGGTGGTCCCCACTATGGGCACAAGCCATTAGCCTGTTAACCCCAGATTGCAATTTATAAAATGTGCATGAAATGACAAGAGGGTCAGTCTGATGGTAGAACCCGGGCCAATGGAACCATGCCATTAGAGCACCATACCTCTTGAAAGGTTGGGCAAGTAAGCAGAGGGGGCTAGTACTGACAGGCTAATAACCAAATGTGCATGGTCACAAGATGGAACCCTGCCACTAGATCATTGGGTCGTTGGATCTATAGGAGAGTTAAATAAAGGGATGAGTGGGAAAGGCCCAAATTGATACAACGTGGACCCCATAGAGCCCTTAGGGCATCGGGCACTTTGCTTAGAATATGAATAGGGAGTAAGGCTAGTGGAACCCAAGCTGGTATGCCATGTGTTGGGGAGGACCCCACTAAGCCTGTGGGCTTGTAGGCCATCAACTGTAAGAAAAGGAAGGTTCAAGTGAGGGTGAGACCAAGGGATCCTATTATAGCATGACATGGATAAATGGTTCCCACATTGACCATCAACCCTTGGCCTTCAACCCTCCCATCTAACGATTAAACAATTATATGTGCAGTGTAAACGAACCTGCCATGGCGTGGCAGTGTCATGGGGTTTAGGCAGGGGTCATGTGGTGTACCAATGATGACATGGCCCTTATTAATGGGTCAAACTTCTATTGGGCATAACTTTCAATCCAAGACTCAGATTGAGATTAAAAAAAATATATATATATATATCGTCAAAAATCTCTCAATGAGCAAAACTCAATGGTGGCAATTGTTTTAACTTTTGAAGACTTTGAAAAAATGAGGTTGTTGTAACCCCATTTTCATAGTATACCTTGGAGATCGGGTTAAACGAGTAATCCCTCCCACATCCTAAAATATGTAAATGACATGTGTTGTAGTTGCGTGAATAGCCTCAAATGAGCATGCTTAGTGCTGACATGCCAATGCTACAATGAATATATCTATGCTTGTTTTAGCTAATAGTTGTGTATGTGTGAGACAGAACATAAGAAGACACAATTTGCAGTGGAAAATGGAGGAATGAGCAGCATAATGGTACAATATAGTATGGATAAAACCATCATGATTGTAACAACCCTAGTGAAAATTCCATGTAATAAAATATAATAAAGGAAAAATAATAACCACGGTTGATGGGACACTTATTCCAAGTTGAATGTTGGGCAAAAGCATAGTGATGGGGATCACTTGTGGTTGGTTAATGGCTAAGGAAATTGGCAAAGGCAATAGTTAAGGTCATGGAAAGGCAAAATGGCATTTTTTGCACATTTATTTATGAAAATAATGGAAATTAGGAAAAAAGGGAGGTGAAAGATCACAAGTTGCATGTGAGGAGGAAAATGAAGGAAAATAATGGAAAATGAAGAAGATAGAGGCCTCATTCATAAAAAGGTTTATGAGGATCAGTTGGTAACCCTTTGTCAATTCAGTTTTGGAGCTCTCTCTCTCTCATACTCTTGGATACTTAGAGTTTTCTTGGAGCGCTCTTGGAGGGTGTGGCACACTTACATTTTTGGAGCAAGAAGGCAAAGGAAGAGTAGGAAAGCACAAGAGGGCATCAGGATCAACAACTACAACAAGTTTGCTTACAAGTACCGAGTTGCATGTATGTTTTCCTCATTAGTTTTGGCATGCATGACATATGCATGTGGATTATTGGTCATGAACTGTCACTGACATTGAGGATTGCATGGATTGACAATGGATTGTCTAGCTTTGCCATTTCCTGCATAGCCATGGAGATTGTGGGTTTATTTCCTTGTTTGTTTTTGGTTGGTTATCATGTTTCCTTAGCTTGGGTTGAGTTACTAGAACCTGGAGCCTTGGTTGGACAAACACTCTGGAGCCCTGTAACAACTTGGATTGAGTTACTAGTCCTGTAGCCTTGGTTGGACAAATGCTCTGGAGCCCTTGGTGGGTTGAGTTACTAGCCTTGGAGCCTTGGTTGGACAAATTCTCTAGGGCTCGATGACAATTGTGGGTTGAGTTACTAGTCCTTGAGCCTTGGTTGGAATAAATGCTCTAGAGCCCTAGATGTTTGGGATAGAGACTAATCTGATCATGGTTTTGTGATGTCCAACTATGAGGTGGAATCATTGTTTGATGGGCTGAGGTGGATGGCCTCTGGAAGCTCTGGATGGTTTTGGATTGATGTGTTTTATGAGATCCCACATTCACGCTTGGAATATGGCACGAGGGTGAATGGTTGAAGAGAGATTTGGCTCAGCCATTCTACGGTCGTGTGGAATGTGGAAGTCCCATCCTAGGTTTGGATTTTACATCATCAAGATGAGGTTATTTCTCCTTGTATTTCTATGAGCATTATACTAGTCTATGCGTGGTTTATACGGTTGTGTTGGTTATATATATGTTTTATGACAGTAGTTATGTATGGCTTTCATCATGTTTTACTTGTAAATGAATGATCAATGTATCTATGACCTAATGGATGAAATGGAAGTTGATGTGTTGATGCATCAATGTTTCTTAGAGATTCTCAACTAAGTACGAGACCCCTATGCTCAGATTTGTTATTTATACCTGTAGATTACATATTCATGATATGTTTGATGAAATGCTTGTCATGGCTAGTAGGGGTCCAGTCAAGGTCTCATTCAAGTGATTGCATTTATATTGTCATTTCCTTGTTATTTTACTGTTATGAAGATGTCATTTAATTCTGGGCAGTGACCTGGGCTCTAGGTCTGAAAAAGTGGCTCAAATCCTAGGGACACTGGCACAACACTATGCAAAATAGTCCCTAGATGTTGGCTTGTCGGCTTGTGAGAGCGTCCACAGGTCCCTGGATGCTAGCATGCCCATAACATGAGAGTGTCTAGAGGTCAAGTGGTCCAAAAGCTTAGTGGGACCGGGGGGCTGGTTGTCAGAAAGGTTGGATTGGTTCCTGAGGGTCCTAATACTAATGTTGAATGTTTGTATGGTGTGTTTTTGTTGGTTCCACTTCCTTAACGTGACTTAGGAGGTCGAACCATATCATAGTGGCCTCTCGTCGCATGTTTACCTCGGTTGGCTGGTTGCTTGGGTAGATGTGGGAGGAGGGTGTTACAGAGTGGTATCAGAGCATGGTTCAGCCCTTGGATTGGATGGGTTGTGTGTTGGTCATGCATGCATGTCGGTTGCATGTGTGTCTCTTACGCTTGCATTCCATGTGCTTGTTGCATTTGCATAATATTGATCATGGTTGTAGTGATGTCGCCAAGTGGAAGTTGATGTTGTTATTGTGGGATGCATCGTCATGAGTGTATGACTGGTTACATGTTGTTATATGTTACTTACATGTATCATTTTGTACGCTTGGTTACATTCTTGTATGTTTGGTTACATTCTTGTATGCTTGATCGCATGTATCATTCTTGTAGGCTTGGTTATAAGTGTTGTTCGTTTATGCTTGATTTTATGTGTTTATGCGTGTGTGTGGTTGATTACACATTGCTTATGCATGTTCATGTTTGCATGTGGTCAAGTGTGTAGAGATGTAATGGTTGTTGTCATGCATGAGGTCGTGGTATGCGTTGTTGATAAGGTCATGCATTGATGATGGTTGCATAGTTATATGCTTATGTGTTATGTTTTTATATGTTGTCATGCTTATGGTATACATATATCACGTTGATTTGTTGATCTTGAAGACGAGGTATCCTCCCCGAGCTATACTAAGTTACATTGGTTTATTGTGATTTGGTTTAGTTGACATGATCTACCATGTAGGAAGAAATATCAAATGGCTAGCAATATGGTAGACTACAAAGACTCTCCCTATGAATCAGAAGAGTAATATGGTGTTAGGAACTCTTCCAATTTGGCAGATACATTGAGAAGATTAAAGGAAGAAATAAGGAGTTGTAAGGAAGATAATGACAGAATCATGTAGGCACAGGAGAAACAAGCAGAGGTAAATGCAGTGATACTTCAGAGTTTTTCATATTTGTAGTGATAGGGACCACGTCATATCAGCTACGAGCAAGAGGACAAAACTAATGCGGCATATGGTAGTAGGTCAAATGGTGATCATAGGTCATATAGAGATGATAAGTCAAAGATGGTAGACCGTTGGACACTCTGGATAGTAGGAGGGATAGAAACAGGTATTATTCTAGTTCTGATTCAGATAGGCACTATGATCGTCATCATTATCATCCTTATATGAGGAATGATAGGGGATAATTGTCAGATGAATTTAAGAAATCAAAGCCACCAACTTTTGATGGAGAGGTGAAGAAACCAGTCGATGTAGAGGCATGGTTGCTTGGTATGAGGAAGTTCTTCAGGTTATGTGATTATTCAGAGAACATGAAAGCCAGAGTAGCTACATTCATCTCAAAGGTAAAGTAGACATTTGGTGGGAAGACGTGAAGCATGCCAGATGTTTTCATGAGGAGGACTTGACTTGGAGTGAGTTTAAGTGGCTATTCAAGAAGAAGTATTTGTTGGAGAGATACTTTGATGACGAGGCAAAAGAATTCTATGAGCTAAAGATGGGATCGATGATAGATGAGGAGTACACTAGCAGGTTCTTGGAGTTACTGAGGTATGTGCCTTATCTCACGGAAGAAAAGGCCAAGATTCAAAGGTTCATTAGTGGATTATCAGTTGCATTTAAAGACATGATTGAGTTTGATGAGCCTAAATCATTGGAGGAAACCATTCAAAAGTTAAGGGATTGTTATGAGCAATCGAAGCACAGATCTAAGACTAAGCCAAATTGGAAAGGTAATGCAAAGAACAAAGGAAAATGAGAGAATAAGTGAGCAAGGCCTAAAGAGAATTATGCACCATCTAAGTTCAATGCATCAAATAAAGGACAGGGACATTGATCTGAGGAACAGAATAAGGAGCTCGTACGGTGTTGGACTTGTGGAGGGGATCATCACAGGAGAGATTCTACACAGTATCAGGGTGGTAGGCCTCGGATCTATAGTGCATAGAATGCATAGACTGTTGGGGATGTTGGTCAGAGTATTGCTCGCATTTATGAAACATTGGATAATAAATAGGCAGACCATTAGGCATCTATCATTGAGATGGACGATAAGCTTTGTGATCAAGTTATTTCCATATTGATTGACACTTGATCTAATTATAGTGATGTTAGTACTGACTTGGTGGATAAGTGTGGTTTGAGTAAGGAATTGCATGCAAAATATTGGTTAGTGCAGTTGGCTACAGGTACAAAGAAGTGAGTTCATCATTGGGTAAGAGCTTGTGCATTTGATTTGAATGGTATGCTTACCGCAACACATTTGAATGTATTATCATTGGGATCATACAATATGTTGTTGGGTATGGATTGGTTGTACTTGCATAGAAGCAAGGTGGATTTTTATGAAAAGTTATTAAGTGCTTGGATGACAATGGGGAACCAAGAGTGTTGCAGGGAAAGAAGAAAGTTGGATCGGTTAGGATGGTGACAGTTATGCAAGCAAAGCGCAGTCGCAAAAAAGGGTGTATGTTATTTGAAAAGCACATTTCTAGTGACAAAGGTAAGGAAGTTGAGGATGCATGTGTTTTGATCATATACCCAGTTATACAATAGTTCAGGGATGTATTTCTTGAGGACATTACAGAGTTTCCACCTCATAGGGAGGTAGAATTTTCTATTGAGTTGGTGCCAGGGGCAACTCCGACATCAAAAGCACCTTACAGGATGAGCACACCTGAGTTGGGAGAGTTGAAGCTACAGTTGAAGAAAATGTTGGTCAAGGGACACATCAGGCCAAGTGTATCACCATGGGGCACACCGATATTGTTTGTGAAGAATAAAGATGATACTCTCAGATTGTGCATTGACTACAGGCAGTTCAATAAAGTAACCATCAAGAACATGTATCCATTACCGAGGATTGATGACTTGTTCAATCAGTTGAAGGGAGTAGCAGTGTTCTCGAAGATTCATTTGAGATCTAGATATCATCAATTACGCATCAAAGAGAAGGACATTTACAACACAACTTTTTGGACTAGGTATGGGCATTATGATTTTGTTGTAGTTCCATTCGGTTTGACTAATGCTCAACTACATTTATGTGTTTGATGAATAGTGTGTTGCGTCTATATTTGGATAAGTTTGTTATTGTGTTCATTGATGACATATTGATATATTATAAAAACGAGGAAGAGCATGTCAAGCATTTAGTAGTAGTGTTGAGATTGTTGAGAGAACATCAGTTGTATGTTAAGCTCAACAAGTGTAGTTTCTTTCAGACTAAGGTACATTACTTAGGGCATGTTGTCTCCAAGGAGGGCATTGCAATAGATCCAGAAAAGAGAAGGGCCATCATGGAGTGGGTAGCTCCTAAGAATGTAGATGAGGTGAGATATTTCATGGGGTTGGCATGGTATTACAGGAGGTTCATTAGGAACTTCTCACAAATTGCTTATCTTATTACAACATTGCAGAGAAAGGGTAAGAAGTTTGAATGGACAAAGGATTGTGAAGCTAGTTTTGAGCAGTTTTTGACACATGCACCAATGTTAAAGATTATAAATCCAGACAAAAAGTTTTTAGTACGCACAGATGCTTGCAAGAAATGACTTGGTGGAGTCCTTATATAAGATGGACAGGCGGTATGCTATGAGTCGCAAAAACTAAATGAGCGTGAGAAGAACTATCCCACACATGATCTTGATTTAGCAGCAATCATACCTGCAATAAAGATGTCGAGGCACTATCTTTTGGGTAGGAGGTTTGTGTTGATGAGTGATCACAGTGGTTTGCGGTATCTATTTAACCAACTGAATTTGAATGGTAGGCAGGCTCGATGGTTGCCTACGATCAATGAGTTAGAGTATGAGATCAGGTATATCAAAGGTAAAGAGAACAGGGTGGCAAATGCTCTTAGCAGGCATATACAGTCACTTAGTAGCTATGAGCTCCTATGGGACAGACTTATAGGATAGGATCTTGCAGGCAGGTTAACATGATGTCAGATATATGGAGATTATGCATAAGTTGCAGCAGAGTATAGGTATAGGTATAGGTGACAATATAATTATAGGTACATGTGGTAGTACATGTATAGGTACAAATGCATGTACATGTGTAGGTACAGGTACTAGTAGTGTCAGGGGCACAGGTGCAAGTGCAGGTGCACATAATGTGTTCTATTACCTTATAGCAGATGGATTGGTCTGATTCAAAGATAAGATATATGTGCCAGACAATAGTGAGCTCAAGAAGGTGATCTTCAGGGAGTTTCATGCGAAACCATATTCAGGTCACCCAGGTTATCATAATACACTAACAACAATGAAGAGATTTTATTATTGGGCGAATTTTAAAAATGTAGCAGAGTTTGTGGCTAGGCGTTTTGATTTTCAACGTGTGAAGGAAAAGTGTAAGCGTCCAGGTGGACTGCTACAGTCGATTGTGATTCCAAATTGGAAATGGGAAGTAATTTCCATGGACTTCATCACAAGTTTGCCGAGGACAGTGAGACAACATGATTCCATCATGGTTATTGTGGACAAGTTGACAAAGGTTGCGCACTTCATCTCAGTGAAGTCTACATTATCAGCTAGCGATGTAGCACAAGTATTCATGGAGATATGGTTAGATTGCATCGTTTTATGAAGAAGATTGTGTCAGACAGGGATGAAAAGTCCATTTCCAAGTTTTGGAAGGAGTTATTTGCAGGTTTGGGCATGGAGTTTGCCTTCACTACAACTTATCATCCGCAAAGTGATGGACAGACATAGAGGCTCAATAAGATATTGGAGGACATGTTGAGGACGTATGCGATGCATCAACAATGAAAGTGGGAAGAATATCTTCCACTGGTAGAGTTCACTTACAACAATGGGTATCGAGAATCCTTAAGGATGCGTTTGTTTGAGGAATTGTATGGGTGGAGTTGCAATACTCCTATTAGTTGGAGTGATCCAATTAGTAGGGTGTTGATTGGACCAGACACATTGGAAAACATATAGCATAAAATGCAAGTAATGAAGAAGAATCTAAAGGCAACACATGATAGGAAAAAGAGCTATGCATATAGGAACATGTTATTTAGGGAGTTCCACATTGGGGAACATGTATACTTGTGCATCAAACTGAAGAAGAGCTCCTTACAGATTGGATCATGTGCCAAGTTGGCACTGCGGTTTTATGGACCCTTCAGTATCATTGAGAGGATTGGGCCATTAGCCCATCGAATTGAACTGCTTCCAACAGTGAAAGTCCATGATGTTTTCCATATATCATTGCTTAAGAAGTATGTTAAAGATGTTGATCATGTGATTGACTGGCTTGTATTGCAGGTGGAACCATATGGAGAATTCCAACTAGATCCTCAATGTATATTGCAAAAAAAGGTGCTCGTGCTTCAGAACCAAGCAATCAAGCAAGTTAAGGTGCAATTGAATCACTTTGGGCCCAATGAATCTACATGGAAGATGTCAGATCAGATGCGGGCTATGTATCCTTCTTTGTTTATTGGTTGAGGCAAAGCAATTTTGGTATATGCGATGAGGACCAGTATTACGGCAAGAATGTTGCAACTCCTGGGGCTACCAACTCTAATTCATCAACCCGGGGTTCGTACAAACTTGGAGGTGACACTATTGTATACACAATAGGTGTAATGGTCTACTCTTGTCACTTTTCAACTCGGGCGATAGACCACTAAGGTTTTTCAAACCAGTCTTCTATTGACTTGAAGGAGTCTGACTACCAAATGGAAAAGGGAAAATTATTCTTAATGCAAAAAGGGAATCTTGCCTACTCTTGGAAATGAAAGTGATGAATTGGAAGGTGCTATAAAGTGAAATGAAATCCTCTATCTAAGCATTTACACATTTTTCTTGCAAAATAAACCTAACTTAACCTTTTTTATAACATTTAGTGACCTAGACTAACTGAGCATGAAATTTGATCTAAGAACTATTATGACTATTGCATGCATGTGCTAACTTAGAAATTGCAGAAAAAGCCTTTTTGATGTTTAGTTTTATGAATGCAAATGCTAATTTCCAACTTCTTCTTTGGTAGGGGAGATAGATATGGAGGAAAATGTCTGGACTAGTTTCAACGGTATGGAAGCCAAGTGGAAGCCTAACCTAAGCTTACATGACCATTTCTACTCAATTCGGGCTTGAAACAGGCTCCTACAAGGTTTCCTGTAGTACCACAGGATGTCCTAGTTCTACTACAAGATGCCCTATTTTAGTACAAGAAACAAGCCGAAAGCTTATAAGGAGGTAGGAAAGGTGGAATGAAGTGTGGGAAAGGTGTTTGACGGAGGAATAAGGCATAGAAGAGGTGCGCACTTTCCAAGGCTCAGTCAAATGCTTCAAGATAATTGGATTTGCTCAATGGAAATGACCACTTTGCTTACAAAACAAGAATTCAGATTAGGGTTTGGTGGACCTTGGAAGCGTAGGTGGAAAAGATGGGTGAGGCAAATGAGATGAGGTCTCCTTGCATATTAGAAGCTCCTGCAACAACATACACTCTTTTCTACATTTATGCACAAATTCATTAATACATGGAAAAGATGAGTTGAACGGAGGAAAACAAAGTTATTAATAGTTAATGGCTAAGTTTATGAACATGAGTGCTTCTAAACCATAAAAAACTAAAGAGATCAAAATGGAAATTGCAGATACTTCTAAGAAATTTAGAGACATTGATCTATTCAACAAGAAAACCTAGATTATCCAGTAATCAAATAATAAATCTGTATTTTGGGTTGTGTGAATGGAACCCTCAAATCATGATCCAACAAGGGAGATGAGGTGAAAGCCATTATCACAAGATTTTCTGAAGTGTTTATTGTCACTATGATACCACTGATCTATCTATCCACAAATGGAAGAAAACTAATTAATCATCCAAATACTTGCATATTAACAAAACCAAAATCACTTCAACAACTAACTATGAATGTAATCTAAGCATACATGTATAGAAAGAGGAACCTCTATTGCTAGGGTTGGGCCCTAACCCAAGAGCTTTAGCCCTCTGATTCAACTCAGTGTTGGATCAAGGGAATGCTTCTCATTTTCATTAAAATGATAAAAAAAAAAAATACATAAGAGTCATTAGTCACAATGTCTTAGCTCAAAAATGCCTTCTGGCTACAACGAAAAATGTCAAACACTAATGAGGCTATAGGCCTTCTTATTTATACAATTAGGCTACCTACAACTTACTTAAATTTAGGGAGGCTTGGCTCCAACTCGAGATCAACTTGTCTTCTACTATCACTGGCTTGGCTGCCAATGACCTCAGTGGCTTAGTTGCTTGTAACTCCAAGTTGATGAGATATGGTGGAGGAATCTTTGAGTGAGTGAGGAGTTAAATAGGGAGATCCAATCTCCTAAAACCCCTCTTGCTTGTCTACTTTGAGTTCATGTACTTTAATTAGCCAAAATTGCTCCAAATCCTAAAATTAATGCACATTAGGCCACAAGACATAACATCTCATCTTTACGCTTCTCACTAAGCAAAACATAACAAAACATGTAAATAAATGTGAGAAAAGTTGATTTTAATAAGCTGAAGAGTGGCATTAAGGTCCATATAATTTACCCATTGATGAGCCTCATCATCACCCCCTACTGAAAGTGTTTCTCATCCTCTGAGTGACTCAATCTATGTCCATGCCTTTCATTGCTCTGGTGGCCTCTCTGACATTCTAGGCTTCTATAGATGTATCCTCCTCTTATGGATAAATCTTGAATGCTTCTCTATTTCATCCCACTGCTTTCTTTCTTCTTCTTCCTTTCTTCCTTCTAACATACCCAAGATCAATGGTGGACTGAGTTTCAAGCCAATCTAGTTGATTTTGGGTCTCTATAGTGTCTTCTTATACAATGGGGTCTTCTCTAGTGCATCCCTCATTCTTTCAGAGGAATGATATTCCCTGATCTTTAGGTTGTATGTTAAGGTGCTCCATATCCTTTGACATCCTTGTTGGCTTTCAACCCCTAGTAATCTCAAAGTGTCCTCAAAATGAGTGACTGCTTTTTCTTGTGTAGCTAGGTATCTTGGTGCAAGCTGGGGATCATTGGCGATGACGTTGTGGGTGCTAATGATAGTTATGGAATTAATTTGTTCTGCTCTAATGTAAAGGGGCTTTGTTTCTTCTATTTCCAACACTCTTTTTACTTCCTTAGCCCTGGCCTCCTCATGAGTCATCCATGATGCCAAAGCTATTAGTTGTAAGTCCCACGACTTTGGATTGGGGTCACACATTCAAGTCTGTTAAGGCCAAATTATGTAAGTAGAATTCAGATATATTGGCCCTATCCTCCAAGGTGCTAGTCACAGAGCTCAATTAATTGCCTATAGTGTTGAAAAGGCATAACCCTCATTGTGTTAGGGTCTTTATTTGAAACTGCAACCATTGCTCTTTTAGGTACAAGGTATATGATTTTGCTGGCATCTTGCACCATAGTGCCTCCATAGAGAGACTTGCCATAGTGGTTAATTGGCTCTCTTTTTCCTATACCTGCCTCCTTATCCATGTGTTCTCATCCTCTAGTCAAGATTTCATCACTCTTTCCCTGTCTCTTATCTCACTCAACTCTCTACCCATCTCTAGCAGCTTCTCTTCCATATGGCCCACATCCTCTACACTCTTTGATTTATCAATTTGCATCCATAGATGTGTCCTTTCTCTCTCCTTTTCAAGCTCAAAGAATAGAGGGATGGAAAATTTTAGGGTATTACATTGCCTCCCTCAATGAATATGTAACAGGAGTTGAGATTGGGTTGTGGGATAGGTTCTTGCAGCTCTTGGGATTCTCCCTTTACTATCTTAGGAGTGTCTATATCCCCCTGTACTGTGTTGCTACTTCCTTTCCTTTCCTTTGTCCCTGTTGTCCTTCCTACTCCTTTTTTTGTGTTTCCAGTAGTGCCGACAGAGTTTCCTGTAGGAGGCTTTTCCCTTTTTGAAAGGGGGTCAAAGGTTATTTAATTTCATTTGTTTAGGTTGAACTGGTGACATGCCTCCTAACATAGGTGATTGGTGACCTTGGGGAAGCCTGTTTTGATGGGCCCTCTTCACCTTTCATTCCTAGGGAGACTAGCTTTTCTTGTCCTCTTGGTGAGTCTTTAATGATGATAGGAGTCTTGGTAGGTGTTTGTGGTCTCCCTTGTTTTATCTGGGTTCTCCTCCTTGTTTTGAGGTATAGGGGATTCTGCCTCTACCTTTTTCCTATTGACTTTATGGGTGTGCTTAGGGCAGTCAAGGCAACAACTGCCTCCTTCTCTGTGGGTTCAGGAGACACTCTTGGGGATTACTCCCCTTCCTTGCTATGTATTTTAGGGCTTGTGTCATTCTTTTTTGCTTCTTCCCCACTATGCTTCTCTCCCTCTGTTTCATTTATCTCTGCCTCCCCTTCTTCCTCTAGTTCATCCTCCTCTTCTTCATGTTCCTCTTCTCCTTCTTTAGGTTCTTCTTCCTCTTCTTCAGGCTCCTCTTCCTCTTCTTCTTCTGGTTCTTCTTCCTCTTCCTCACCACTAGATGTTGGGTCTCTTTCATACTCAATTGTTTGAATTACATATTCTTTGTCCATGTCTGCAAATGTGGACCACAATACAGGGATTATTAATTGGGTTAGGGCATCTTCTAGTATGAGCTTTATTAGTCCATGATGTGCCAATTGTTGATGCTTTCCTTCCTATACCTTGATGCTCATGTCTATTATTAATTGCAACAAAAAGTAGGGCACACTAAGTCTTCTATTTGGAGGTGACTCTTCTCCAAATCTCAGCTCATGGAGGAGTCTAAACTGGTAACCGTAGACTATACTGAGCCTTCCCTCACAAGAAATATACTTGAGAATGTGATAGTTTACTTCATCCCAAGGATATGGAATGCTCTCCCTTTTAATCCCATTTTTTTCCTCAATTGGTTCACCATCTTCCAAGAAAAAGTTCTTCTTGGCATAAGTGCTGCTAGCTTTATCCTCTTTTCTCCATTATAAACCTAGAGGAAGTGTAGTGATTCTGTTGATGCTTTCAGGGGTAATTGTTACTGACAATCCTCTCACTACAGTAGTGGCACTAACTCTAGCTTGAGGTGTGAGTAACATTGCAAATTCCCAAGCTAAATCATCATCATATCCTCTAAGTAGCTTGAAGAATCCCAACCATTGATGCCTTCTAAATATCTCTACCACAGGAGGATGGAGATGTATTCTAACTATTCTTGTGGGCTCCCTTCTGTTGAAACCTCCTGTCATATTCTCTCTCTATCAATCTAATTGTATGTAGTTTAATGGCTTTAGCTTAAGATCTTTCCCAGGTAATCGAGGGTTTAGAGTTTAGGAGGGTGATGAATACAATTCTCCCTTTATCCCCACACAATTCTGTCTATATCTATGCACATTGTAATTACCAGAAAAAAATGACAATTTCTTTTCCTTTCCTCTTGACAAATGAAAGAACAGGGGATGTGGGCCACCTACCTTTCACTGGAATGCCTTGTTTGAGGAGAATTCTTGAATAGTTGGGCCCTAGGCACCCCCTCGTAGAATTTTTGACAATTCTCATTGTTTCTTGTAGTTTTCCTGTGTTTCCTGTAGGTGCTCACTGTAGGATGGCCGCAACTAGATTTCTTCTTCGATGGCTCCTCCAGGTGGTCCCAACTCTCAAAATATCGAAATGAACCATGTATTGCATGAAATTTAGGGAATATTTCTATTTATGGTCGATTCCTTTGAGCAATGTGTTGGATGGATGGGTATGTAATTTCTCCTTTTGGACCATTGGCCCACTATTAGTTATAATGCAACCCTTTCTTGTAATCATCACCCACTCTTGTACAACTTACCTCAACCACCTTTCCTATTTATTTCCTTTGATGTGACCTTGCCACGTGTCCAGCTGACTAGAACCTAACATTTTGTTTTTGGGCTGAGGGTGGCCAAGTTAATTGGCCACCTTCAGCTTATAAAACCAAACTTTTTCATATTCCTATAGTTTTTATCATACTCATACTTAGGAGAGAGTGTGGATGAGGTGCCATACCTGTGGCTTCCTTTGGTTGGTTGATGCATGCTGGAGGGTGGCTCTACTGTGTTGCTTGGTGTTCAAGTACATCTTCTCTTTTGCTCTTGTTTTGTTGATTTTATTCTGCTGATAGGTTGTCTTCTTGTTGTGATGTGCAGGTGTTGGCCTATTCTGCTGTTGCTGAGCTTTGGATAGGTGCCATAGTGTTTGCAGGTTTGTTGATACTCTTCCTTTGCATGGGTGCTAAAGGAGCAGCCTGGAGACTGTTGTTGTTACAATATAGGTTGCTACAGGGTTTCCTGTAGTACTATAGGAAATCTTGTAGTTGCCTCTTTATGATGAGGAGGAATAGGTGTTGAAGTGGGAGTGGAAGGGGTGGAAATGACAAGATGGAGTGGTAGGTGAGGTAGGCTACTGATGGTATGGCCCTTTTTTTTTTTTTTTTAACAGAGGGTGACATGGTTATGAAATGGCTTTGGTTGAGATGTGGTGAGTTCAATGGCCTCCTCCTTCAACCTAAAATAGGCCTACATTATGATTTCTTAACCGAGATTTCATTCCTGTAGATTTTCAGGACTTCATGTAGTATTGTAGGAAACTCCTGTAGTAACTACATGAAATCCTGTAGAAGTTAGGTTATTGCCTGAAAATTGGATTTTTGATGGTTGGAGATGAGTATGGATGAATGAGACATGGTGGTCATGGAAGATATGAAATGAATAAAGGAATAATGGGGTTTTGCATGGCTTTCTATCCTCTGAACTTGGTGTCCATTATTTGCTTGAAAACCTGCAAAAACCAGGAATTGTTATGAGTGGGTAGGTTTAAGGTCCTTGCCATTACATTTTTGTGTTTTTGTTTGAAAGACAACTAGGTCACCTCAAAGGAGGTTTTCAACCTGTTTGCCTACCTTATGCGCCTCAAGGGAGTTTTTCACCCAAGGGTCTTTTATTTATTTTTTCTTTCACTCTTGGGCTACCTCAAGGAGGTTTTCAACCCAAAAGTGGGCCTTAGGTGCCTCATGGAGGTTTTCACGTAGGTATCTTATTGTTTTTCTTTCCCCTTTTCTTTTTTTTCAAAAATTCAACAATCATCAAGAATTTGGTGAGGTGGAAGTTGAGACTCCTTCAATCACCATTACTTCCTTACTGATACTACTAACAAACTCTTCCTTTGGCAGAGGCTTTTTATAGGCTTTCAATCTATACCCATTGACAAGCAAAGGGATACCTTCTTCATCAATGTGAATAGCCCCATTGTCATGGCACTTTTCTATCACATATGGGCCCAACCATCTAGTCATCAACTAACCTTTGAAATCCTTGAACCTTGAGTCATACAATAGAGCCCAATCACCTTCTCAAAACAATTTGTCTTTGATATTTTTGTCATGCCAAACATTTCTTTGTACTTGAAGTCACCTTTGTGTGTAGGAGGGCTTGAATCTTGAATTCATCTAATCCATTGATCTGGAGGAGCCTCTCTTGTTGTGCCCTTGTAACATCCAAATCCAACTATGTTGTCATTCTTAAAGTGTTGTACTTAAACTAAATGGAGAGTAGAGCCTTCTTCACATAGACCAAATCATAAGGGCTGAAGCTAGTGGTTGTCTTCCATGTTGTATTGTAGGCCAAAGTGGCCTCCACTAGTCTGTCAACCCTATCCTTCTTGATGCTGCTCACCACCTTTGTGAGAATACTTTCAAATGCTTTGTTGGTAACTTCTACTTGTCCATTGGCTTGAGTGTGGTAAGGAGTTGATTTTCTATGCTCGATATTATGCTGTCTTAACAAATTCTCAATCATGTGTGAGTTGAATTAAGTGCCCTGATCAATGAATAACTCTCTAAGGTATCCAAACTTGTAAAACACATTCTCCATCAAGAACTTAGACCCTTTCTCTTCTGTGGCTACCTTGACAGCCTTGGTTTCAGCCCACTTTGTCAAGTAGCCAGTGCACACAATTATGTACTTTTTTATGTCTTGATGGTGGATCAATGGGCCCAATGAAATCCATGCCCCACTTGTTAAATGGCTCAAAAGTCACTTGAGGTTGCAAAGGAATTTGATCCCTAGGAGTAGGTTTCCCCATTCTTTGGCACCAGTCACATTGGCTGGTATATCTTCTTGCATCTTGGTGGAGAGTGGGCCAATACTAGCCAGCTTGTAGTACCTTGAAGGTTGTCCTTTTGGCTGCAAAGTGACCTCCACAAGGCCCATCATGACAGATGAGAAGAATGTCAAAAAATTCCTCCTCCCTGACACATCTTCTCAGAATTTGATATGGGCCTAGCTTGAAGAGATTTCCCCCAATCCAAGTGAATGGAGTGCTTTTCCTTATAATTTTGCTCTTTTCCTTGGAGGGTAGATTTGGAGGGAACTGTGCAGATACTAAGTAGTTGGCTATGTTAGCAAACCACAAAGAGAGAACTAAAATAGCGAATAAATGGTCATCTAGCAGCTGGTCATCAACCATTCCTTCCTCACCTACAGGCAAAGCCAATCTGGACAAAAAATCTGCAACTACATTTTCTCTACCAAACTTATCAATGATAGTTAGATCAAATTGTTCTAACAAAAGCAACCACCTAATAATTCAGGCATTCACATCAGGCTTGTTCATCAAATATTTAATAGCAACATGGTCTATATGTAAAAAGGTCTGGTAAATAGTGATGTAATGTCTAAATTTATTCAAGGAGTGGACAACAGTTAGGAGCTCTTTTTTAGTCAATGTATAGTTCAATTTAGCCTTGGACAAATTTTTGCTGATGAAGTAAATAGCATAAGGTAGCTTGTCATATATCTAGCCTAAAGCTGCTCCCATAGCTTTGTAAGAGGCATCAACATGGATGTGGAAAGGAAGAGCCCAATTTGTGCCTCAGAGTATAGGTGCAGTAGTCAACTTGTCCTTTAGGATTTCTAGGGCCTCTTGGTAGCTTTCTAAACATAAAAATTCAGAGTCCTTAGCCAATATTCCAAACAAAGGTGAGGCAACCTTGCTAAAGTCTTTTATGAATCTCCTATAGTATCCAGCTAAACCTAAGAAACTTCTGACACCCATCTACTTATGAGGAGTAGGGACCCTCTTTATGATAGCTATCTTATTTCGGTCCACTTGCAGTCCTTCCTGGGATATTAAGTGACCTAGAAGTCCTTGCAGTCATCAAGAACTCAAACTTCTCAGGACTAAGGGATAAGTTAATTTGAATGCATTTGTTTAATACTTTTCCCAGGTTAGAGAGAACCTCCAGGAAAACACACCCATAGGGGTGAAATCATCCATGTAAATTTCCACAAAGTCATGGACTAGCTCTACAAAGATGTTCAGGATTGCCCTCTGAAAAGTGGCAAGGGAATTGTATAATCCAAAAGGAAGGACCCTATAAGAAAAGGTACCCCAGGGACAGGTGAAGGTGGTTTTATCTTAGTCCTTTAGGCTGATTTGGATCTGATTGTAGAGTCCATCTAGGAAAGAGAACAACTTATTTCTTGCCGGACCATCTAATACTTGGTCAATGAAAGGTAGATGGAAATGGTCCCTTTTTGTGGCTATGTTTAGCTCTTTGTAGTCCACACATATCCTCCACTTCCCATTTTCCTTTGGAACCAGAACCAAAGAGACACCCACTCACTATCTGAGATGGGTTAAATGAACCCTGCATCCAACAACTTCTGCAATTCTTCTTTGATGATATCCTTGAGGGTTGGGTTCATTCTCCTCTGAGATTGGCGCACTCACTTGCAGCCTTCCTTGATGTAAATGTGGTGAGTACGTCACCGAAGGGTGCACTCCCTTCATTTCCTTGTAACTCCAAGCAAAGGCATCCAGATGCTTTCTTAGCATGTCACATAACTCCTCTTCCTGATGTGCAAAGAGAGAGGTGTTGATTTTCAATGTTCTTTCTGGACCAAATTATATCATCTTGACATGAGTAGGACTTGAGTTAGCTAGGCATAAATTAGTCCAAGGGTTATCTTCATCTTTATTCACTAACTCTTTAAGGGACATGGTGTTGGGGTGCTGATTTTGGAGGATTTTCTCAATCGAGTCATCTTCATCAGGTTGCCCCCCTCCTATAGTAGCATCTAGGGTATATATTATGGAAAAGTAGACTTCATCTTCCTCCTATTCTAACCATAAAGGTAAGTCATGCTCCAGAGATGGTTGAGCAGGAGGGTACAAGACCAATTGTTTGGACAAATGCCCATTTTTAATGATCATATTCCTAGCCCTACAACTTATGTAAGCATTGACAGTGGCTAACTATGGCCTTCCAAGGATGAGAGGAAAACCATTGAACTTGGTCTTAGGTTGGAGAACTAAGAAGTCAGGAAGGTATTCCCAGGAATCAATGGAGACCATCACATCCTCAAAAAATCCCTCAGGGGCTATTATGGATCTTGTCTGCAAGCTGCAAGACTTTTGTGGTCTTTCTTAATGATCCTTGAAGACTCAGCTTAAGCATAGTCTCCTTAGTCATCACATTGATGGCAACCCCAAGATTGGTCAAGGTATGGGGGACAATGATACCATTGATGTGCATATTTACCAAAAGATTTCCTGGATTTAGATACTTTGGGCAAATCACCTGCCCCAACATTAAGTCAGACAGTTGTCCAATGACGTTAATGGTAGGAGTGTCTTTCTTTCACCTCTCAGGATGTTTGAAACGTTTTATCCTTGATTAAGTTGTTGTAGATGGGGTCATCCTTGATAGCTTGCAGGAGTGGGATTTTAACACATAGGTTTTTCAATTCACCCAGAAGTTCAGTCTCTTATGGGGTGTGATGGATAGGATGGACTAATCTCTCAGGAAAAGGAAGTGGATTTGCTTGAGGGACACTCTCCTCCTTTTCCTCTTCAAGCTCCTCCGGTGGAGATGGAGGTTGATTATCTGGAAGCACTCTTCCAGACCTGAGGTTTATTTCTTGAATTTCCACAACATAGGCAAGGTAAGATGCTTCCCCATTGTACATCTGTTGTGTCTGTCT
The DNA here is from genome assembly GCA_000404065.3 of Pinus taeda. Classification (NCBI taxonomy): domain Eukaryota; kingdom Viridiplantae; phylum Streptophyta; class Pinopsida; order Pinales; family Pinaceae; genus Pinus; species Pinus taeda. The sequence goes on from APFE031015231.1 coordinate 167,782, forward strand.
GTTGTTCGAGTCCAGATTTGGTTGAGCAGACATCTGAGGCTTCTTAGGTGGATCAGGGTGAAGGAGTTGTGGTTGAGATGGAGGTGGAGGCAACAAGGCTGGAGATTAGTTGTATGGGGGCCTCCACCCCTAGGATGGTGCATTCCACTGAGGTTGTGGAGGAGTATATGGTTGAAATTGCTGCTTGGTAGGTTGGGAATGGTATAGAGGTGAAAATACTAGGGAGAAGTTGTGGACCATGAAGGATGAGCAGGAGGGAACCAAGGCGGAATGGATGCATTCTGGTTAGGGTTGTAATATGAATAGGATGCCCCTTGCGTGCCTTGCTGGTATGGTCAAGGTCCTTGAGGCATTCTTTGGTTTATATAACAAAGTTGTTCAATCACCCCTTCAGTTCCTTGATACACAAATTTCAATCTATGCAAAGAAGGGCATTTATCTCTGGAGTGGTTCTCCTCACATACCCAACATATCTCTATAAGATTCAATGGACATTTTTTCCTAGGGTGCCTTCTGGTGCATCTAAGGCAGAAGACAACTAAGGCTCTTTCTGCTTCCTCTTGATATGCATGGTGTCCATTTGCAGAGCAAGGGTATGCAACATTTCACTCTTGAATTCTTCCAACATGTTCCCAATTTCACTTTTTATGGATTTGTTGGAGGAGGATGAACTGGACAAAGCTTGACTATGCCTACCCTTCTTTCTGGATGCCCTAGAATGATTTTTAAAAACTATCTTGATATCATCATAGGGAAACTGATAGATGTCCCCTCCTGACATCAGGTTTAGGGTTTCTAGGAGATCTTCCCTGATCCCTCTGAGAAGGACTAGCTTAAGTTATTAACGATCAAGGGTACACCTAGCCCTTTTGTAGCTGAGTTGGAACCTTTCCTCATAATCTTCCAAAGATTCATCATGTCCCAAGGTCATTCTAAAAATTTTCTTTCTGGTATCTTTGGACTTGCAATAGTTCTTATACTTATTGTCGAAGTCTTGTTGCATCTAAGCCCAGGTGGTGATGTTGTCCCCGGATAAACCCATGAACCAACACGAGGCTACATCTTTGAGGGTGGATGGGAACAATTTCAACTTCTGGTCATTAGAGGTGTAATCATAAGTTCTACATATGACAACAAACTCGAACAAAAAGATATCCGGGTCCTCTAAGGTTAGGCCATGGAAGTGAGGAAGGGCTGAGGGGCTTATGTTTTTCATCCTAGAATATCCATTAGTTTCTCTAATGGGAAAAGCACCCTCAACTCTATTCTCAGCTCTTTCTATGTCTTTAATCCCATTTCTATTTTCAGCCATGGTGTAGGTCGGTGGAATGGTCTCTTATTCTTCCCCAATAGGCTCTTCAAATATCTTTGGTTGTTCGCCTAATGGGTCCTCTAGCTCACAGCCTCCAAAGAAGAGGGAAGGTTGGCTGTTCGATGCGGTGGGGGTATTTGGCAAAAAAAATTGCCTAAGTTGTCTCTACTCCTATGAGGCATGAAAGGAGTTTGTTTGTTTGTTTTTTTGCTTTTCAAAATTACTCGCAGAATGGAAAGAAAACAAAAAATTGCAACTATTCGTTGAAAGGAACTACTTGTAGAATTGGAAAGAAAGAAAAGATTGAAACTATTTACTAAATGGAACTACTTATAGAATTGGAAAGAAAGAAAGAAAGCATAAATCACATCTACTTAGCCACCTCCTCGGCAACGAAGCCAAAAAGTGGTGATCATCAGTATTGCAGCAATAATGTTGCAACTCTTGGGGCTACCAACATTACTTCATCAACCCGGGGTTCATACAAACTTGGATGTGACAGTGATGTATACATAGTAGATGTAATGGCCTACTCTTGTCACTTTTCAACTGGGATGATAGACCAATAGGATTTTTCAAACCAGTCTTCTATTGACTAGAAGGAGTCTGACTACCAAATGGAAAAGGGAAAATTATTCTTAATGCAAAAAGGGAATGATGCCTACTTTAGGAAATGAAAGTGTTTAATTGGAATGTGCTATAAAGTGACATGAAATCATCTAGATAAGCATCTACAAATTTTACTTGCAAAATAAACCTAACTTAACCTTGTTTATAACATTTAGTGACCTAGACTAACTGAGCATGGAATTTGATCTAGGAACTATTATGACTGCTCGCATGCAAGTGCTAACTTAGAAATTGCAGGGAAAAAAAAAAAAAACAAAAACAAAAAGTTTTTTGATGTTTAGTTTTATGAATGTAAATGCTAATTTCCAACTTGTTCTTTGGTAGGGGAGACATATATGGAGGAACATTATGGACTAGTTTCAAGGGTATGAAAGCCAATTGGAGGCCTAACCTAAGCTGATATGAAAATTTATGCTCAATTTGGGCTTAAAATAGGCTGCTACAAGGTTTCTTGTAGTACTACAGGATGTCCTAGTTCTACTACAGGATGCCATGTTTTACTACAGGAAACAGGCCAAAAGCTTATAAGGAGGTAGGAAAGGTGGAATGAAGTGTGGGAAAGGTGTCTGATGGTGGAATAAGGCATATAGGAGGTGCGCACTTCCCAAGGCTCAGTGAAATGATTCAAGCTAGTTGGATTTTCTTAATGGAAATGACCACTTTGTTTACAAAACAAGAATTCAGATTAGGGCTTGGTGGACCTTGGCAGCGTAGGTCGAGAAGACTTGGATGAGGCGAATGAGATGATGTCTCCCTGTAGATTAGAAGCTCATGCAACAACATACACTCTTTTCTTCATTTATGCACAAATTCATTTATACATGGAAAATATGAGTTGAATGGAGGAAAACATAGTTATTAATAGTTAATGGCTAAATTTATGAACTGAAGTGCTTCTAAACCATAACAAACTCAAGATATCAAAATGACAATTGTAGATACTTCTAATAAATTTAGAGACAATGATCTATTCAACAAGAAACCCTAGGTTATGAAGTAATCAAACAATAAGTCTATATTTTGGGCTGTGTGAATGGAGCCATCAAATCATGATCCCATAAGGGAGATGAGGTGAAAGCCACTATCACAATCTTTTTTGAAGTGTTTACTATCACTATGATACCACTGATCTATCTATCCATAAATGGGAGCAAACTAATTAATCATCCAAATACTTGCAGATTAACAAAACCAAAATCACTTCAGCAACTAACTATGAATGTAATCTAAGCATACATGTACAGAAAGAGGAACCTCTGCTACTAGGTTTGGGCCCTAACCCAAGAGCTTTAGCCCTTTGAGTCAAATCAATGCTAGATCAAGGGAATGCTTCTCATTTTCATTAAAATATAAAAAATACATAAGAGTCATCAGTCACAATGTCTTAGCTCAAAAATACCGCTTGGCTACAACAAAAAAAAGTTGAATCCTAATGAGGCTCTAGGCCTTCTTATTTATACACCTGAAGCGACCAACAACTTCCTTAAATTTAGGGAGGCTTTAGTCACAACTCGAGATCAACTTGTCTTTAACTATTACTGGCTTGGTTATCAATGACCTCATTGGCTTGGTCATTTGTAACTCCAAGCTGATGAGATCTGGTGGATGAATCTTCGAGTGAGTGAGGAGTTAAGGAGGGAGATCCAATCTCCAAAAATCCCTCTTGCTTGTCTACTTCGAGTTCCTGCACTTTAATTAGGCAAAATTTCTCCAAAGCTTGCAATTAATGCACATTGGGCCACAAGACATAACATCTCATCTTTACCCTTCTCACTAACCAAAATATAACAAAACATGTAAAGAAATCTGAGAAAAGTTGATTTTAATAAGATGGAGAGTGGCATTAAGGTCCATATAATTTATCCATTTATGAGCCTCATCAATATGTTTTTGGTATATCTTTTGGTGATGTTTGGTATATGTACATAGGTATATGGATGTAAATATCCCCATGAGTTATGTTATAAAGCTTCAATAAGCGGTATAGGTGTCATGTCATTATGATGTTATGTTGTCATGTTTTAATATTGGTTTGCTTCTCAGCGAGATGATCATTGTAAATATTGTAATGAGCTAAGTTGTAAAGCTCCATCGACAATATATTTTTCTTAAAGCAATTTTGTGGTTATAGGTATTGTTGAACACCGAGGATGGTGTTCCCCCAAGGGGGAGGGTTCTGTAACAACCCTAGTGAAAATTCCATGTAATAAAAGATAATAAAGGCAAAATAATAACCACAGTTGATGGGACACTTATTCCAAGCTGAATGTTAGGGAAAAGCATAATGATGGGGATCACTTGTGGTTGGTTAATGACTAAGTCTTTGGAAAGGAAAAATGGCATTTTTGACGCATTTATTTATGAAAATAATGGAAATTAAGGAAAAAAGGAGGTGAAAGGTCACAGGTTGCATGTCAGGAGGAAAATGAAGGAAAATAATGAAAAATGAAGAAAATAGAGGCATCATTCATAAAAAGGCTTGTGAGGATTAGTTGGTAACCTTTTGTTAGTTCAGATTTGGAGCTCTCTCATTATTCTCTCTCTCTCTCTCTCATACTCTTGGATACTTAACTTTTTCTTGTAGAACTCTTGGAGGGTGTGGCATACTTGGATTTTTGGAGCAAGAAGGCAAAGGAAGAGCACGAAAGTGCAAGAGGACATCAAGATTAGCAACTACAATAGTTTTGCTTACAGGTACCGAGTTGCATGTATGTTTTCTCACTAGTTTTGACATGCATGACATATGCATGTGGATTATTGGTCATGATTTGTCACTGGCATGGAGGGTTGCCTGGATTGACAATGGATTTTCTAGCCTTACCATTTCCTAGATAGCCATGGAGATTGTGGGTTTATTTCCTTATTTGTTTTTGGTTGGTTCTTATGTTTCCTTTGATTGGGTTGAGTTACTAGTTCCTAGAGCCTTGGTTGGACAAACGCTTTGGAGCCTTGTAATAGCTTGGGTTGAGTTACTAGTCCCGTAGCCTTGGTTGGACAAACGCTCTGGAGCCCTATAACAGCTTGGGTTGAGTTACTAGTCTCATAGCCTTGGTTGTACAAATGATTTGGAGCCCTTGGTGGGTTGAGTTACTAATCCTAGAGCCTTGGTTGGAACAAATCTCTAGATCCCTAGATGGTTGGGATAAAGACCGATCTGATGATGGTTTTGTGATGTCTGACTGTGAGGTCGAATCACTATTTGATGGGTTGAGGTGGATGGCCTCTGGAAGCTGGATGGTTTTGGATTGATGTGTTTTATGAGATCCAAATTCATGCTTGAAATATGGCATGGGGGTGAATGACTAAAGAGAGATTTGGCTCAACCATTCTACGGTCGGGTGGAACATGGAAGTCCCATCCCAAGTTTGGATTTTGCATCATCAATATGAAGTTATTTCTCCTTGTATTTCTATGAGTATTATACTGGTCTATATGTGGTTTGTATGGCTATGATTTCATTGGTATTTCTGTTGTTATTATGCTGGTTATATATATGTTTTATGACAATATCTATGTATGGCTTTCATTCTATTTTTACTTGTAAATGAATAATCAATGTATCTGTGACCTAATGGATGAAATGATAGTTGATATGTTGAAGCATCAATGTTTCTTATCAATTCTCAGCTAAGTATGAGATCATATGCCCAAATATGTTATTTACACATGTAGATTACATATTCATTACAAGTTTGACGAAATGCCTGTCATGGCTAGTAGGGGTCTAGTCAATGTCTCATTCAAGTGATTACATTTGTACTGACATTTCCTTGCTTTTTTACTATTCTGAATATGTCATTCAATTCTGGCAATGACTTAGGCTTTGGGCCTAAAAAAGTGGTGCAAATCCCAAGGACGTTGGCACAACACTGTGAAAAATAGTCACTGTACAATGGCTTGTAGGCCTGTGAGAGTGTCCAAAGGTCCCTAAACGCTGGCATGCCCATAGCATGAGAGCGTCCAGAGGTCAAGTGGTCCAAAAGCTCAGTGGGATCCAGGGGCTGGTTGGTAGAAATGTTAGATTGGTTCATGAGGGTCCTAATGTTGATGTTGAATGTATGTATGGTGTGCGTTTATCGGTTCCACTTCCTTAACATGAATTAAGAGGTCGAACTAGAGAAGAACATGAAGTGCACTTGCAGTAAGTGTTGCAGTTGCTGAGGGAACACAAATTGTATTCCAAAATCAACAAATGTGTTTTCTTCCAATCACAATTTCTATATATAGGACACATCATCACAAAGGAAGGAGTAGATATAGATCTTGAAAAGATCATGGCCATAATGGAGTGGTCCACTCCCCAAAATGTCATGAAGGTTCGATCCTTCATGGGATTGGATGGATATTACTGACGATTATTCAAGAATTTTCAAGGATTGGACATCCAATCACAACCTTACAAAAGAAAGGGGTCAAATTTCAATGGACATGAGAGTGCGCAACTAGTTTTGAGTAGCTCAGTCAATTGCTCAAATATGCACCTATTATGAGAATAACATACCTATTTCGTAGTTTGCACATATGCTTGTAAGTGATGACTAGGTGGAGTCTTGATGCAAGAAGGACATGTAATTTTCTACAAATCGAGAAAATTATATGAACATGAGAATAATTATGTCACTAATGACTTGAAGCTAGCAACAATCACACATGAACTAAAGATATGGAGGCACTACTTGCTTGGGAGGAGGTTTGTGTTGATGTCAAACCATGGAGGGTTGAGATACTTGTTTGATTAGCCCAAATTAAATGTTATACAAGCCAAATGGTTGGCTTAATTAGAAATTTTGATTTTGAGATCAAGCATATTAAGGGCAAGGAAAATCAGGTGGAAAATGCACTTACTAGAAGTTTACAAGTAACTCACTTGGCAACGATGAGCACTTGCGAAATTCACCAATGAAAGGATCAAAGAGGCATTGCAACATACTAAGAATTTATAGTATGTGAAGGAATGCTTACAACATGAACCAAAGGGGGAAATGAGAAAGAATTACAAGCTCATTGATGATGTTATGTTAATGTTCAAATACAAATGGCGTGTGCCTTATGTGACCGACTTGAAGAAGCTCATAATGGATGAGCTTTGTAAGATACCTTATTCAAGTCATCCTAGTTACCAAAAGACAATAACAACCATAAATAAATTGTATTATTAGGCATGAATGAAGAAGAAGATAGTGGAATCTATTTCCACATGCTTGGAATGGAAACAAGTCGAAGTAGGATGCAAACAACCAATTAGATTGTTACCACCAATCCCAATCCCTGAGTGGAAGTGGGAAGCCATATCTATGGACTTCATCATGGGGTTGTCAAAGACACCCAAACAACATGATGCCATTATGGTGGTAGTAGACAAGTTGAGCAATACAACTCACTTTGTAGTTGTTAAGTCCACCCGCAAAACCATTGGCATAGTTCAAAATTTCATGAAAGAAATATTTAGATTGCATGGCATACCCAAGAAGATCATTTTAGATTGGTATGCCAAGTGCACATCAAGCTTTTGGAAGGCATTGTTTTTTGTCTTTGGGACTCATCTAGCTTTTAGTACAAAATATCATCCTTAGACATATGCCCAAATTGAAAGGGTAAACATAATTCTAGAGGACATGCTAAGGAAATATGTCATGCATCAACCAAAGAGGTGGGAAGAATAATTGCAATTAGTTGATTTTTCATATAGTAATGGGTATCAAGATTCAATGAAGGTGAGTCATTTTGAGGCATTATATGGAATAAAATGCAACACTCCCATTAGCTAGGATGACCCAGTGAACAAAGTGGTTCGTGGACCTGACATGATGAAAGAAATGGAGCAAGAAGTGATTAGTATTAGGCATAAATTGAAGGTATTCCAAGATAGGCAAAAGAGCTACGAAGACCAACAAAGAATGCACAAAGAATTCTAAGTGGGAGAGCATGTATATCTTCGCACTATACCAGGGAAGAGCTCATTGAAAGCGGGGTCTTGTGCTAACCTAGATTTTGTTGACCATTTTAGATTTTAGAAAGAGTTGGGCCAGTGGCATATAGACTAGCCTTGCCACCCACAATGAAGGCACGTGATGTATTTCACATTTCTTTGCATAAAAAGTATGTACGTGACACTAATCATGTGGTTAGTCGGTTTATGGTAAAGGTAGAATTCGAGAGAGAATTCCAACCATAACTATTGTGCATCCTCGATAGACTGCGCTCCAAAATCGAGTAATAGAGCAAGTCAAGTTGCAATGGAAGCACTTTGGAACCTATGAGGCAACCTGGGAAATTGCAAACTAAATGAGGGTACCCTACCCATTTTTTTTTAATGTATAAACATATGTAAGATGTTGAAAATGGCAACAAGAAATGCTAAAAGTAGCACTGCTATAAATAACAGTTTGGGTACTAGTGCTCGATTGAGCAACAAGGAATGAAAAATGGAAGTGCTAAAAAAAACATTGCTATTTTTAGCAGTTCAGGATGGATTCCAATTTTAGTCAGTCCTTGGACTAACATAAGAAGTAAAATTCGAATTTGAACTTAACAGTTGTTTGAAAATAAATTAATTAATTCACCATGAGGTAATTAGTTGTGAAAAATCAAACATGAAGTCTATGTGAGGACATGCAACAATTTCTCTATTAATTGAGAAATTTATCCATGAGTTAAAGAGATAAGGATGTTCTCTAATTTGAGTTGTAATCAGTTGGCTCAGTTAACTGAGTCAAGTCCAGTTAGATTGATTTAAATAGTTTGTTTAAATTAATGTGAGTTTAGTTAGTTAATGCATGCTTGCATATAACCGCTACACTTCAGGAAACTGAATATTCTCTCATGAATAACTCATGCATGTTAGTTCAGACAGAGAACCAGTTGAGATCAGAGGAGGGACAATGTACTATCAGTTGGATGGATTTTTTCCTATAAAGGAAACTTGTAGTGTCCAATCTAGGGTGCTAGACTGGGCTATATTTATTATCGACCAGGGTGCGTAGACTTAGAGGCGTGCGTCTAAAATATATAGACATAAATGATCTAATCTAAGTCTAATCTTCCTAATTACAATGCTATTATTCGATTCAATATCAAACTAAATCACCCTATGTATCACTATCAACTAAGATTCAATTCATTTAACAAAGCAAAACGTTGTGTATCACAGCAATTAAATATCTTAGTCTCCTTACAGAGACATCATACATAAAACCTCTGTTTAGTGACTACTCAACATCCATTAACATTCATTAACAGTCATGCAAGATGAAATCGTAAGCATAAAGTTCATGACAGTGCTCTACAAGATAACAATGGATCGAATCCCTTACAGGATATGATTCACGATCCAAGTGATAATCTATTCAAGCGCATGCATAAACATATAAACAAGCGCATTCATAAACATATAAGCATAAACATGAATCGATTTAATCACTTCGCATATCAATACCAAATACCCTAACTGTAAATGAAATAAAATAACAACAATATACCATGTACGCAGGGCCCGTCCACGTTCTTGGTATACTGGGCTTGTTATCCAACGATCACCAAATCAAAACAACGCAATCGTGACTGTAATGCAAGTCTTTGGTATTGAAATCAAAATTCTGTTCTCGAAGCAACAATAATGATAACCTATGGTTTCACATCCCTTGAAAACGGATGTGCATTCATGAGCGGCTGTTGCCGCTTTTACCAAAACACGATTTTTGAAAATGTTTCTATCCTAGCTGATATAAAAAAAAGGAAACAAACTTAAATCGATTTGGACTGTGTGCTGTTGCTGCCTTTGTCACCAACATGCCATAGTTGACCGTCGTTGACCGCGCATGTAGGAGGGTTGATTCTGCTGCGGGATAGGTGCTCGTCCATGCTTGGACATTCCGCTTTTCATCCATACCCTTCGCTGTAGCCTAGTTGTCATGCCATATGTCAAACAATAAGCCATTTACAGGAAGTTGGAACTTCCAGTAGTCTTTTTGCCAAAAATTCCTAATTCATTAACATAAAACCCTTAAATCAATTTCAATGCAATTTAATAACTATAAGACTATTAATTAATCAATTTCCAAGGGATCTGAGAGATAAATGATGAAAAGAGGTAGGTGAATGTCATGTTTTGGGAGGGAAAAAGGGGTCATGGAATGGTACCAACATCTCTCCCCGACTTAATGAATTAGCATGTCCTCATGCTAACCCCGAAGTGCTTCCTTTGAACTCTTTCCCTGCCTGTGCCTCTGCTGCCTTTAGCAATGTGTCCACATTCTATTTCACCTGGGCATTTTCTGGTCATGGAGCTCTTGCTTTAGTCTTTTGTATTTTTCCTTGAGGGTCTTCTTTTGATTGTACCACTTGGTGGCCCACTTACAAATATCTGTTTGCTCAGCTTCTAGCTCATTGACTCGCTCCTTTAACTTTTCATTTTTCTTTTAAATTTCTTTACTCTGTGCTCGGAGCATTTCATTTTCTTTCTTAATAACTTTCTCCAGCATGTTAGCCTCCATGAGCTCTTCCCTTAATTTTTCAATTGGTTTCTCCAGTTTCTTCTGCTTCTTATTGGGAGGTGGTGACCCTTTTTCTTGTTTTTTATTACTTTCGACCTCTATATCAGCTCCTGGTCCTGGGGGTGAATGGCTTTCAACATCTACATCAGATCCTGGCCCTGGTGGCGAATGGTCACTGCTCTAAATATCCATCTGTATAGGTGCATTGGATTCAGGCTGGTCTTCTTGCAACTGAGCTTTTGGTGTCCTCCTTGTTCTCCTTGAGTAAGTGGTGAAGACTTTATCTTGTTCTGCCTTCTTAGCATCTTCGTTTCTCATTTGCCTAGTCCTTAGCTGCTCACAGGTGGAGGTATCTTGTTTTCTTTGGATGATGCTGGGATCTCCTCATCAATGTCCTTCATGAATCCCGAGTTTTCTTGCGATTCTTCTTTGTCTTCCTCATCTCTGATATGGTTGGCAGCTAAGAACTCCTTCCACGTTTTCCCTCTTCTCTGCATTTCATGTTCAATAAGAATTTTGACTAAACCAAAGTGATATAAGCTCTTGTCTTCATTTCCTTTCTATTTCTGGATGGTCTTTGACATCTTGGTTAGGCTCTGCAATAGGAAATATGGTAAACTGATAACACATTGTCTTTTTAAGTGTAGCAACAACTTGATATGATATAAATAAACAATGCTATAGCGGCCTTCACAGGTTACAAATTTTTGAAGTATGTAAACCATTTCATCCCAAGGATGCACCAACCAACTTCTTGGAACGCCTTTCTGTTAAGAAATTTACCCAAGAACATAAATTAATTACCGAGAGGAATAAATATAAAATTAACCAGCAATAACCATAAACACATAAATACACATGTTTATTTGGGAAAAACCCAAATCGGGGGAAAAACCAATCATAATGAAATTTCATTATCCTTGGCCAAAACCCTGGCCAATCCGGCCAAGTGAGCCTTCATCGCTCACCTCCAGGCCCTTTCATTACAATGAAGTCCTTGAAGCCTTTTATAGCCTCCATTACATATAATACCACGGGCAGAATACCATGGGTGCACAATACCATGTGCCCCAAAAACCATCACTGTTTAACCTGGTCAACTTTGACTCTATCCCGAGTCAAGTTTACCTAACAATTCCCCCCTTAAACTTGAGTCGAGGTTCTTTGACTAACTCCAGCCAAACCTGCTAAGTGAGACAATCCCGCTCACTCTAGCTCTTACCCCCCTCAAATTACTCGGGGTATTGTTAACCTGACACCCCCCCTATCACCTAGGTCTAACCCAGACTTTACCGGTGATCACCAAGGGGTACACATGCCTTACCAGGTCTTACAGTAGTATGCCCATTTACATGCAATAATTTTGACTTCATTAATTATTATTTTTTTTTTTTGTTTACTGCTGCTGTGATTTTGATCCATCCTCTCAACAGGTGACGGGTTCAATTCTTGATCCCATCAGATTTCGCATTTTCATGCTCGCTGAATTCATTTTTCGTGATTGCTTCCTTGATCTCACATTTCAACTCCTGCAATGCTTTCCTCTCTGATTCCTTCAAATCAGAAACAAAGTTGCTCTACTCCTTGAATGAAGTCAGTCATGGCTCTGTTACAGGACTGCTCTCTGCAACACCATTTCCATTGGGCTAAAATAAATCCTTCATTGAAGGCATACATTTGAAGCCCAAACCCTCAACCATGGCTCTGATACCAATTGTTAAGAAATTTACCCAAGAACATAAATTAATTACCGAGAGGAATAAATATAAAATTAACCAGCAATAACCATAAACACATAAATACACATGTTTATCCAGGAAAACCCCAAATCCGGGGAAAAACCCAATCATAATGAAATTTCATTATCCTTGGCCAAAACCCTGGCCAATCCGGCCAAGTGAGCCTTCACCGCTCACCTTCAGGCCATGCATTACAATGAAGTCCTTCCAGCCTTTTATAGGCTCCATTACATATAATACCACGGGTAGAATACCATGGGTGCACAATACCATGTGCCCCAAAACCATCACTATTTAACCTCGTCAACTTTTGAATCTATCCTGAGTCAAGTTTACCTAACAATTTCCCCCCTTAAACTTGACTTGGGGTTCCTTGACTAACTCCAGCCAAACCTGCTAAGTGAGACAATCCCGCTCACTCTAGCTCTTACCCCCCTCAAAGTTTTTTACTCGGGGTATTGTTTAACCTGACATCCCCCCTATCACCTAGGTCTAACCCAGACTTTACCGGTGATCACCGAGGGGTACACATGCCTTACCAGGTCTTACAGTAATATGCCCATTTACATGCAATAATTTTGACTTCATT
>APFE031015231.1:181545-194085 GCA_000404065.3 Pinus taeda
TCCACATGGGAGGATGAGAATTTTATGCAGAAGTATCCAGAACTACTCAAGTGTTGAGGACACCACTTTTTTGAAGGAGAGGGGCATGTTGGGTCCCTATAATACTAGTGATTACCCCATTACTATTGTAGTTATACCCCTTATTAATATTGTTGTGCCCCTATTGCCCCCATATTGTTATTACTGTGCCCCATAGAATCCCTCTATTGTTATTTTTGTGGCTTTATATTATTATTGTTAGGTCGGCTAGATTATATTATGAATCCTTAGACTCCTATATATAGAAAGGAGGTTTTGTCATTTGAATCATCCAAGAATTGTTCATTTATGTAATGTAAAGGAGGTTGCCCCCTTGAAGAGGCTGAATTCTAAGGCATTGATCTATCTTTTCTATCTTTTCTTGAGCTGGTTTCATAACACACATGGACCTCTATCTTTTGGCACTTTTCTCCTTAGCACTTTGTCCTTCTTCTGCTGCTTGTCTATGTTAGGAAACCCTAGAACATTAGGGCTTCTTTACTTTGTTATAGAGAGAGTCTTCTTCGCTTTCCTTTGGATACCTCGTACACCTAGATACACATTGAATGTTGTTGCCTTCTTCTGCTGTCAAACTGCAAAGGTTTACTTGCTACACGTGTGGAAAGAAACACGTGTGGGAAGAAACCCTAAAACAATCTCCTTCTCCCCACTCTCTTTTCCTTCTTCTTTGCTGGTTGGGGAGGCCTTATTGTCCTTGTTTCTTAGCCCAAAACCAAGATACTTGTTACTGCTGTAATGACCGCAGAAAGCCTCCTTTATCTTCGCACGTGTGGCTGCAAAAACCCTAGAAAACCTCTATTTTTCTTCGTTGTTATTCCTCCTTGCTTGTTGCCATTGTAAACCCTTTACCTTGGCTTTATTTGTCCTCCTTAGTACTCTTTTTCCTACCTTATACCCTCTCTGATTTTAGAGAGAATTCATTAGGCTTTTGAGGAGTGGACAACCTCTAAAAATAGAGGTTTGTCCCTCCTCTTCAAGCCGATTTGACTGTCTATTAGGCCAACTTGATTGTTTCGCTATAATTCATCTTTTCTTCATTATTTTGTTGCTTGGAGACTTCGTTGATGCTAGGAGAGGATTTGAGTTGTCATGGAGGTGTTCCCAAGACCTTGTACATTGACATTCATTATTTAACATGCCTTCAATGGGTCTCATCATGATTACATTTTGACTTTGACTTTCTAGAAGTAATTTAAAATGTGCTTGACCTATTTTCAATGATCAAGAAACTCATTGACAAAAACTATAAAAATATTTTTTCTTTTCTTGAATAAATACAAATATCAAAATTACATTTATGAAGACCGAACCTAGTTACATTTCCTTCAACACTCCTCTCTTAACTAGGGAGGTATTTATACAACATTACAAGGTGTTTGGAAATTTTCAATCTTGAAGAATTCACATAGGAGAAACCGGATTAGCAATCCATCTGTTATAGCATCATATCCATAAACATTGTCATAATGCAAGGCCTTGACTAACAACTCCATCTCTTTACGAGACCATGAACCACAGTGCTGGTGAGAACAATGATTTATAGACACCTTCATCATTGTCTCTCAAGGTACATATCCACCAGGTGTTCTCGAGTATGACCTTATAGGACTATTCTTATCTTGGGTTCCCAACCCTTAAAGAATATCAGTCCTCTTGCCTACTCTTGTCTTGGATGCCCTACACATCCTCAAAGAGTATCAAATGCCAGATGATTACCTAATCCTCCCATTCTTTCTTCCCAAGTGAAGACAAGAATGTTGTGTCTATTCTGTGTCTACATTTTCATTCATGGCCTTCATTTAGACTTACAATTGTTAGTCTTGGTCTAGTGCATGACCCATGAAATGGAAAACATAATTGCCACTCCTTTGTAATCAGGGGTGATTCAGAAACTCCCTCTTAATCAGGGACTTGTCAAAGCTCCCTCTTAATTGGGGACTCTTTCCTTTATTAGTAGTTTTCTTCTTCGTGGGTCCTTCAACTGCTTGATCTCCTTCCTTTCTTGATGTCATGAAGTCTTCAATCGAACTTCTTCTAAGTAGGGCACCATCCATCGATCACTTTCCTTCTTGGTTTGTCATGTCATTGCTTCGTGGAAAGTGACTATCAGGTTTTTTTTGTCATTTTGGCTACTCCTTTGTCATCTTGACCATGCTTCAGAATACTCTCCTCATGGATGCTTCATAGTACTTGCTAGGTTACATGCCTTGACCTAGTAGCCCATCATGATTTCATCATAATATTATTTCAAAATTGCTTTTTATTTTGTTGGATGGTTTCTTCATCACGACATCTCTCTAGAGTAGAATCAATTATCTGCACCTTTTGTATCTCCAAGGCCTTCATAGGTGTCAGGGGTCCTTTCTTTCTTTATAAGAGTTGTCCTGCCTTCTTTCGGGAGATATCTTCAAGGCATTTTGTCAAATAGTGATTCTCAGTGATCATGGTGTTCTTCACATGCTTGATCTCTTTCTTTATTTGCTTCTTCTTGGATAGATAGGTAAATCATCTAATGCTTCTTGTAAGAGCATTTCTTCATTGCTTTGCTTTCTAGACTTGTCAGCATTTCTTCTTGCTTCTTAGTTAGCGATCTTATGCTCCTTATGTGAGCATATTCTTTTGTTGACTTTCATTGCATTGTGGCACATGCCTTCGAGCATGTTCTTGGTGAAATAGATTCTTTCATGCTTGATCATGTTATAGAACTATACCCATGAATCAATAGTATGCAAATGATAACATGACTTAAGCTTTGATGCATACATGCCTCATCTTGATTCTCCTTTGATCATCCTTTTGTGTGGCCCTTCTTGCTTCATCTTAGCTTGCCTGCATATCATTCTTTTCTTGAAACCCATGAATGGGATTCCCAATGAGACATCTACTTTGGTCCATGAACCTTCTTTTGAAGATTTCGTCATAGGATCTTAAAGATCCTTACCTTGCAAATGTTTCCTTCCTTTTGATGATGTAGGTCTTCTAAGATTCTTATCATGATCAATCATGTATGAGGTCCTATATTAGGTATCATTCTTCTATATGAATATCTTGAGCTATGTCTACCATGCTCCTATATTCTAGAAGATATTTCTACTCGTGCATTTTTATTCTCATTATTAAATGCTACATCCTCATGAGTATCTAGAACTCTATGTACATTATGCTGCTACATTCTAGAGGATGTTTCTAGCCATGCAATTTTAATTTACTCCTACATGCTCCTATCTACTCAAAACTTTTTAAAGAAGTCTAGAAGTAAAGAGTTTGACCTAGTCATAGTAGAGTTCTGGAGGATCTTCCTTCTTTTGCTTCTTTCCTTCTTCTTTCATCTCTTGAGTTATGTGAGCTTCTTCCCTCTTCCTTTTGTTATTGTTGTCCTTCTTAAGCTTAGGACAATCCATTTTCTAGTGTCCATATTCTTGGCATCCAAAACATTGGATCTTGGACATGTCTTTGTTGTTTGTTCTTCGTGGACCAAACTTGCCAAATTTACCCTTTCTTTTGGCCATGGTAGCAAATGCTTGCTCCTTTGATCCCACATCTTCTTGTGCCTTAAGTTTGGTTTCCTCTATCCTGCATAGAGACCACATTTCACTGAGAGTGGTTGCTTCCTTTTTCGCATATATGCTTGATGTGAAGTTTCCCCACTCCTCAGGTAGAGCACTGGGTACAACAGTTGTCATTTCTCTGTCAGACATGACTTCCCTAAGCTCTTGAAGTTGATCTCTCATTTCAGAGATTTTCATGAAGTAGGGAGCTATTCTTTCCTTTGTTATCTTCATCTTGTATAATTCATTCCTCAAAGATATTACTTCTTCGGTTGTGGATACCGAGAATAGCTCTACTAGCTTATCATAGATTTCTTTCGATATCTCAAACTTGGAGACATAAGGAATGAGAGAGTCTTTGATTGATTCTATCAGAATCCTTTGAGCTCTTGTCTCATCCTTATTGTACTTCGCTAAGGTTTGAGTCTGCTCCTTAACAGAGATATCGATATTCCCTTTGAGAAGTTCTAGGAGTTCATTCTCCTTGAGAAGTAGATCAATCCTCTTCTTCCATGCAAGAATGTTATTGGTCCCTACCAATTTATTGCTTTCCTTGCAAAAAGACATTGATGTATATTAAGAAGGGGACATGTACTTGATAAATTTTGTGATGTGATGGATTTGCTTCCTCCTAGAAGGCTTGATGGCTTGTCTTCCCTGGATCTTGATGTTCTTCAAGTTGCCTTCTCCAAGTGGACTTGCTTGGTGATGATGTTTGCTTGAAGACTTGTAGCTTGATGTAGGTCCTGTTTCAATTTGCACTTCTTTGTAGGTGCCTTTATATAAGGCTCTTCTTCTAGCTTTGTAGACCTCCTTGATGAATAATGGATTGTATACCCTTATTGTCCTTGAAGTGATTTGAGACTTCTAGGTTTGATGCTTCAAATTTGTAGATGCTTCTCCTTGATGAGTGTTCTTGAGTTGCCCTATCCTTGATGTGTCACCTACGCTCTGATACCATGTTGAAAAATCTAGGGAAAAGTAGTTTAGTGTGATTCTTCGTTACTTGATAACAATTTGTGGAGTCTTTTTACTTTTCTTGTTAGCTTATGCTTCTTCTTCTTCTTCTTATTAGTGCATATGTGTGTACTTCATCAAACTACCACCAAAACAAAATAACAAGAACACAAAGTTTGGTTCTTTGCCAGGGACAAAACTTCTCCACTCGAGAGAAAAACCCTTGGTAAGCTTTCTCTTATTGAAGCTTCTTATTTGAACAACTTCCAAACCCTATACCCTTGACTAGGATATCCTCAAAGCACAAGTCAAATCCTTCCTCTTTTTGCACTATAACTTCAAGCACATGGACCTCTGTCTTCCGACACTTTTCTCCTTAGCACTTCATCATTCTTCTCTTGCTTGTCTAAGTTAGGAAACCCTAGAACATTAGGGCTTCTTTACTTCGTTATAGAGAGAGTCTTCTTCTCTTCCTTTTGATACCTTGTAGACCTAGATACACATTGAATGTTGCTGCCTTATTCTGTTGTCAAATATGTAAAGGTTTACTTGCAACATGTGTGGACAAAAACCCCAAAACAATCTCCTTCTCCTCACTATCTTTTCCTACTCCTTCGCTGGTTGGGGAGGCCTTTTGGTGCTTGTTTCTTAGCCCAAAACCAATATACTTGTTACTGTTGTAATGAATGCAGGAAGCCTCCTTTATCTTCGCATGTGTGGCTACAAAAACCCTAGAAAATGTCTATTTTTCTTCGTTGTTCTTCCTCCTTGCTTGCTGCCCTTGTAAACCCTTTACCTTGGCTTTCTTCATCCTCCTTAGAACTCTTTTTCTTGCCTTATACCCTCACTGATTTCAGAGAGAATTCGTTATGATTTTGAGGAGTGGACAACCTCTATAAATAGAGGTATGTGCCTTCTCTTCAAACCGACTTGACTGTCTATTAGGTTGACTTGACAATTTCGCTATAAATCATATTTTCTTCATTATTTTGTTGCTTGGAGACTTCGTTGATGCTAGGAGAGGATTTGAGTTGTCTTGGAGGAGTTCCCATGACCTTGTACATTGACATTCTTGATGTAACATGCCTTCAAAGGGTCTCATCATAATTACATTTTGACTTTGACTTTCTAGAAGCACTTTAAAATGTGCTTGACCTATTTTCAATGAGCAAGAAACTCATTGACAAATACTATAAAAATAATTTCTCTTTTCTTGAATAAATACAAATATCAAAATTACATTTATGAAGACCGAACCTAGTTACATTTCCTTCAACACCCCCTTCTCAACATTTCCAACATGTTGTTGACCAAGTTGCTTGGAGGACATTTTGGTGCTGCTTTGACCAATGTTGACTTCATGGTTAGGGTTGCAGTTGACTACTGATTTTTTTAGCACTGCTTTGAGCAAGTTAATTTGTTATTTGTTCTCTCTCTCTCTCTCTCTCTCTCTCTCTCTCTCTCTTTGTTGAACTATTGAAGAATAATAAGAATATTTGATCAAAGGGTTTCCCCCCATTGGGGTTTGTCCTTGGCATCCGCCATATATTGTGTCCCCTTTTCTTTGCTTGTTTTCTGCACCTGCTTTTATGTTCTATCCGCATTTACTATCAATGTGTTTAAGTTAATGTGGTTGCTTCTGGATATAATTGGAAATTTTCATTCGGCTGCTTAAGGAACATTGAATTAAATTGTGCTAAAGCATAGAAAATACCATTGCTAGCTAAAATTAACATGGTATCAGAGCATAGGTGAAGACAAAACCTATGCAAGAGTGAGGAAAATCAATCCCTAAGGGAATTTGTTGGACAAGACTTGGAACTAGTCCCAATGACGACTACATATTCAAATCTGAGGACAAGCTTAAGGACAAATCTGACTATCATGCATGGAAGATGTCTTTAGATTTGACATTGGAAGAAAATGATGCCATGGACTATGTCAAAGGAACAATAGTGGAGCCTCCTTCAAATGCATTCGTAGTTGCACAAACAAAGTACAAGAAAGGTGAGGTTAAAGCTAAGAAAAATATTGTTGATTCTATTCACAAGCCTTTGGTTGCCTAATTTATGATTTGGAAACATCTAAGGAAATGTATGACAAGCTGGTTGGGATGTTCAAAGTAAATAATGAAAATCAAGTTATCTTTCTTAAGAACAAGTTGAAAGACATCAAGATGGACAGAGGAGAATCCATCCAATCCTACTTCATGAGGATTACTGAGAGTAAGAATGATCTCCTATTTATTGGAGAAGTCATTGGTGATAGGGATCTCACTCTTGTTGCTCTTGGAGGCCTTATAAGAGAATGGGATGTGTTCAACACCACCATTCTCAACAATGACAGGGTTCCGGGATTTGATGAATTATTGGCTAGATGCACTCAAGAAGAAATAAGGATGATGGGAAGAGACAAGTCCTCAAATGGAAACAATCCTGCCGCCTTCTCTATCATTTTAAGAGGAAGAAAAAAGCTGGTCCAAGAAGATAAGGTCAAGGGTTCAAGTCGGGATTCAAAGCAGGAAGGAAAGGAAGATGCTTGAATTGCAACAGGTTTGGCTGCTTTGCTAGAGAGTGTCCTCAGAAGAAGGATACTCGAAGAGATGATGAAAGTAATAACAACTTAAAAGGCAATGGAAATCAAAGGAACATCTGGTTCAACAACAAAGGAAAGAGCAATGCTTCACTGCTTGAAATGGAAATGATTGTCCTCCAAAGAAGTCGAGAAATTCCAGGTATGAAGAAGTTAATGTTGTAAAACAAAAATAATTTTATCTTATTTCTGCCCTCACCACTGCCTCTCCTCCATATACATTGGATCATTAGTTGATTGATAGTGGTGCCTCAAGGCACTTCGCTGGGTACAAAGAAGCTCTCTCAAACTTGATTGAAAAGAAGACAAATATGGAGATTATACTTTGGGATAATGCCACTTATCCTGTGAAAGGAATTGAGATTGTTACTCTTCAATTAAATCAAGGTCAAACCCTTCATTCACAAGAAGTTTTGTATGTACCCAATCTCAAAAATAATCTGGTATCTATGTATGCAATGGAAGATGCAGGTTTCAAGGTGACATTCATTGATGGGAAAGTTCGTGTTTGGCAAAGGAACCCAAGGGATGCGCTCACTCTTGGATTTATGGTTGAAGATCTCTATTAGGTTGGAGGAAGTCCGTTAGGAGAAATGACTTGTGATACTTCACTTTAATACAAATTATGGCACCGAAGAATTAATCACCTTAATTTCAAAGCCTTACCTGATGTAAGGAAGACAATCACAAGTATGCCTGAATTCAACTTAGATCATGAAGGTGTTTGTCAGAGATGTGACGCTGGAAAACATACAAGGGTACCATTCCCTTCAAGTGAAACTCAAACCACTAATATTCTTCAATTGGTCCATTCTGATCTATCAGGTATGTTTCCCGTGACATCTTTGGGTTTATAATTGTACTGTTATTTTTCAGATGACTTCTCTCACAAAACATGGATCTATTTCTTAAAGAAGAAGGATGAAGTGTTCAAATGGTTCCACTCCTTCAAAGCCTTGGTCGAGAATCAAACATGGAAGAAGATAAAAATATTGAGGACCGATAATGGGACCGAATATGAGTCAAATGAATTCATAGACTATTGTAGAGAAGTTGGCATTAAGAGAGAGACAACTACTACATATACTCTTGAACAAATTGGTGTTGCCGAAAGGAAGAATCATACCATCATAAAAGCCACTCATGATATGCTTTATGATCAAGGTCTACCGAAGTTCTTATGGGGAGAAGCTACCAACATTGCTGTGTATGTTCAAAATAGATGCCCACATCAAGCTTTGGATTTCAAGAAACCTGAAGAAGTATTCACTGGTAAGAAACTTGATGTTTCTCATTTTAGAATTTTTGGTTGTCTCATATATTTTCATGTGCTGAAAGAGAAAAGAAACAAACTAGATGCATCTCGGAAAAAAGTGACATTTGTGGGCTACAATGAAACTTCAAAGGCATATAGAATCTATGTGCCTGGTTAAAGGGAAGTGGAATTAAGTCATGACGTCACTTTCAATGGAGATTTTGTTCTTAGGAAGGTCTGATATTTTCCTATCCCTAGGAAGGAGAATGATGATGCTGATGTAGAAACTTCGTTTGATGAACTGATCCCTGATGTGGAAGGTCCAATGGATCCTGTTGTCGCACAAAGTGTCTAGGCATGGGGACAATGCTTAGAGTAAGGGTTGTCACTCTAATCCTTACTCACTCCGTTTAGACTCTCTCCTAGGCAAGTCAAGGGGGGTAGTCCCTAAGGTGAATGGATGACGGTAGCCTGTGAAATAAGGGCTCTAGGAGATTTTAATGATAAACAACTTGATGAATTTAAAGAAAGTCTCGACTAAATAAGACACAATTACAAGATATAAATAATTATAGACCAGTGCCTTTAATATTTGTATTAACCATAGGCTAAATAAAACAAGTTATCCAGAACAATTTTCCAATGTGTGATGAATGATCAATGTAAACGCTCAAAATTTTATCATGCAAGAGATTCTAGATTTAAAATGATTTTCGTTAGGAATTTAGATCTAGAACATTTAACTTTCTCCTATAGCCAATATGATTTAAAACCTTTATCACACCTTAACCATAGAAGAATCATGAAAAAATAATTTTATCACCAAATAACACAAAGGAAATTTAAATTTGCGCTTCAATTATTCCTTAGGCAATTAACACATATTTCATTAAATTTGGAAGTATTCAGTGGATCTAGAATTTAAAAATTTAACTAGATTAAGTTTTTTCAAAATGAAGAATTAGCAAGTCACTTAGTTCACTAATTTTAATGCAGTTAGTTCACTAATTTTAATGTAGATATTCACCATTTTTTGTGTAAAAATTATCATGATAAACTTGATAAAAAAAATTATATAAACTTGCTAAAGCAAATCTTTCACATCTTAATATTGGATTCCTTACATTATCTATTTTAATATTTTTTATGGTTTATATTAAACGATAAGTTTATAAAGGTTATTTTATGAAAATAATGTTGTGTATGTTACTATAATTAACCCATTTAATTATAATCAGATATAGTAAATATCATGTATGTGTTAAGCTACAATTATTACTAAGAAAGTGTTGGCACAATTTAAAATTCTATCGCTTTTGCAACACTAGTAATATGGTTGAAGATTAAAAAATTCTCATAGATCATCAGTTTATACTCATATTGGAATTAAATTTCAAAATATTTGTCATGCTACCAACCTTTTTGATTATTTAACTAAAAAAAAATATGATGATCTTGAAACACTTCTTTTAATGTTTTTTGAGCATAACAATAAAATTCGAAATAACATTTAGTAATATCTTTTTACCTTCTTATATACCATATTTGGTCTTAGTGGCTGATAATCATCATTATCACCATCAACATTACATACTATTGTAGGAAGTTTGTACCATTTAAGAGTTGAGGAGAAAATATTTTTTTAAGATCAAATTAAATGTTGAATGTGAGTAGTAGCATAATTTATTTTTATTTATTATTTGTACTTTTATGTTAAAAACTTGAGGCTTACTTAATGAATAATAGATTAATATGCAAGCTATATATTAAGTATAAAGTTATTTAATGACAAATGATCATAGTAATGTGTCCAATATATACCATCATAGATCCATTTTAAGTGCAGATGTAGGGGTCAAATTTCTTCACGTGCAAACATTTTGAGTGAAAGATACAATGTGTTATTTTTCATTGTTGAAACTATATTTTTGAATGCTAAATAGAAGTATATATACGACCAAATAAAAATTTTAACCATAAAAAAACTTTTTCTTATATATAGATATATATGAAGTTGATATTGACATAAATTAGTTAACATAAATCTTCAAATAGTTTCTCTGTATCTCTAGCTGAAATATTTTTGAAAAGTATAAGATTTAAACATCTAATCCTCACATTTTATATAATTCTAATTACTTTACAAAATATTCATTTTTTTTTACTTTTCTATTTAGAACATAATTTTTATTTCCCCCCCCCCATATTGGGTTGTAAAATGAGCCTCTCGTCTCAATTACTAATCATTTTAATGATCAAAATCAATCATGAATTAGAATAGTAACAAAGTAGTACAATTTGATTATTTTCAAATACAACAAGAAAGAGAGAAAATTGACTAAGATATTTATTACAAATGTTTAGTTTTTATCCCTGTAGTGTTTAAGGATATTATATTGAAAAGAACATATTAACATTCATCTAAAACTTAGATTCCTTACATTATTTCTATTATCATTAACATTTATATTTATGTATTAAATTTGACTCGTGAATAATAGATTTTGCTGCGGAAAAAAGAAGTAGACAAAAAAAAAAAAAAAAAAGAAAAAAAAAAAAGAAAAAAAGAGAAAAGAAAAGAAAAAGAAAAAAGGAAAAAAAAAAAAAGAAAAACAAACAAACTTACCTATAAAGTTATTAACAATATACTAATGTTTTTCTTACTATTTGTTGGCACCTAATCCGAAACGGATGGGTGAACTGGAACAGTCATCCAGAAGATGAACTGATCCGCCATATTTATGTATATAAATATATGTTAGCTAATGAATAATATCAATCAGTTTTCTCTCGCTCATTTATTCTGGAGTTACCCTGGCCTGACATGGTATCAGAGCACAGGTCCCAGAAATAGTTGTAACTCCTGCCTGAGAGCTGCTCAATCTCTGACATCCCTGAAATAGCTGAAGATTGCCGCTGCCTGAAGACTGCCTTCATTGAAACGCTTGCCGCTGCCTTCATTGAAATGCCTGATTGGTAACGTATGACTGTTTTTTAATGGATTGGGCAATGGATCCGCGTGAACAGTTTCTTATTTCCGCGTGAACCTCTGGAACAGTTTCCCACCCATCCGTTTGCATTCGCCAGTTTCCTACCGATCCGTCCTAGTCTATCACCTCCTACTTGCCCTTCGGCTTTCTGCAACGTTATGAAGAATTTTTTTTCCGCCTGTATTAAATATTTGGTATCGATTTCCCTACTCATCAGCCCACTGGAAGATTCTCTAATGGCAAAAACGTCCCTGATATTATCTGCGAGAGGTTGGGGATTCCATGACTTCGATCATATTCGGATCCTGAATTCCGTGGTCTCTCGATGCTAAATGGAGCAAATTTTGCTTCAGCAGGAGTTGGCATTCTTAACGATACTGGAGCCATATTTGTAGAGCTGATGTCCCATTTCTTAGTTTTTAGGTTTATTAGTCTCAGTATTCTAAAATCTGTAGCGTTCATTGGAACCTGCATCCATTGCCCGCGTGCTGTGGAGCACCGCCTTGAAACCTCGCCGATCATAACATTCAAAAGGAATCCTTGTCTTGCGCCTACGTGGTGGCCTTTGAGATTGTGGAAAATGAATTTCAGTTGCTGTGTAAAGGCTTCGTGGTTTACCAGTTTTAGATGTTGGCTTCGTATTCTCTGTTGTTAGACATTCCATTACAAAGATTAAGGGCTGTATCGGTTGTCAATGTTATGTGAATTATGCACTTTTACATTATATATGGTGATAGCAGAATTTTAAATGATAAATATGAGCTGAGATATATATGGTGATAGCAGAATTTTAAATGATATATATGAGCTGAGATATATATGGTGATAGCAGAATTTTAAATGATATATATGAGCTGAGATATATATGGTGAGCAGAATTTTAAATGATATATATGGTGATTTTAAGATGAGATATATATATGGTGTGGTGAGCAGAATTTTAATGATTTTTTCTCCATAGCAAAATCATTTTTTTAAAAAAGCAGCGGAATTTTTTTTAAGAGAATTTTTTTCATCAGAAGTATATATCAGCAAAAGTTTTTTATATCAGCAGAAGTAACTTTTTACAGAATGCATTCAATCATCTCTATGATAGGAATAGTTCTCACTAGCAAGGAGAACTATCCTGACTAGTCCCGGATGGTACAACACACCCTCA
>APFE031015254.1:1247-13970 GCA_000404065.3 Pinus taeda
TAGGGACAAAATGGGTCTTCAAAAATAAATTGAATGAAAATGGAGAAGTAATTAGAAACAAGGCCAGACTTGTTTGTAAAGGATATGCGCAGCAAGAAGGAATAGATTTTGAAGAATGATGATGCACACCCTGCAGGATTTTCAAATCACTTGTACACCACCTATCTCCATCCTATGCGATAATACAAGTGCAATAAGTATTTCAAAGAACCCTGTCATGCATTCAAAGACCAAGCACAAACCGATCAATTATCATTTTCTCCGGGAACAAGTGCTTGAACAAAAGGTCAAGTTGGAGTATGTTCCTTCTAAGGAACAAGTTGCTGGTATACTCACCAAACCACTGCCCAGGGAGACTTTTGAATATCTCAGGAAAACGTTGGGGATTGTTGATGCATCATCTTGTTGTTGAATCTCATCTGTTTGTTGTATGCGAGGTCTATACGTGGTATACATGTACATTTGTTGGTTTATGGATTGGTTGCAAATCAATGGCACAAGTGCAAGGGGAGCACATATCATGCGTTGTTGGCATTATGGGAGCACGAACATGGATGTTGATCTAAACATGGCTGCAATATGTCTCTATCTCTTTCATGATCGTTTATGGTGTTTGGTGGATTATGTTTCCTCTTTGCAGATCTGGTTTATAGTTAGGGGGAGCATAACCCTTTGCCCTTGATGTCAAAGGGGGAGAATGAAGTTGAGGATCTTGAGGTTGCCATCAAGTCCAAAGGGGGAGATTGTTGGCATTATGATTCTGGTATGGCTCTATGATATAGATGTTGTACTTGATGGCAACACCCTCAAGTGGCAATGCACTGATCAGGTTCTCAAAATGTTGGAAATTAAGAAGTACGCAGGAGAATAGTTCAAAATGTGCGTACCCGCAGGTACGCCGTGAAGGGACTGCGGCCGCACACGCAGGACACCCGTTCAGAAGGTGCGTACCCCTAGTTCACTTACTTCAAGGCAGAGAAGCGCGCTCATGTGGGGTTTTCTTATAATTGGCCCGTGGTATTTAGCCCGCCGTTCTTGATTATATGGTTTTGGCCCGTGGTATTGCTTTATATTATTATTATTGAGCCCCATGTTTTCGGGCCCCTTGTATTGGTTATCTATGGTATTGATCCATGATTTTAGGATGAGCTTGCCTATATAAAGAAAAGGAGATCACTTGGCCAAGGTATCTTTTGCAAATTTAATATCTTAAGATTGGAAATATTGGGTTATTGTTTCACAAGCTTGATCTATATAAAAGTGAAGTTAAAGGCGAATCTATGAAGGGTGATCTCTTGAGCGCATGATCAGATATGAGCATCTGACTATCGGTGGCACACTGGGAGACTACCATTTCAGCCCTAATCAGAGGTACGCGGGTGATTAACGGCGCAAGTGCATGGGTACGCAGAGAAGAAGAAGGAGAAGTGCATGGGTATGTAGAGCAGAAGAAGTCATAGTGTGTGGGTACGCAGTACGATGAAGGTTCAGGTGCGTAGGCACAGGGAAAGTACGCGGCACTCTAGAAGCCGCAGGTGCATAGGTACGTGGCGCGATAACATCTGTGGGTGCGTGGCTATAGTAGCAGTACGTGGCGCAATAGTATCTGTGGGTGCGTGCCTACAGTAACAGTACGTAGTGTGATTGAAGAAACAGTGCGTGGGTACGCGGTGAACCAGAAGGGTCTCTGCGGGTATACGCAGGGGAGCAAAAGGTGAAGTGTGTACGCACGCAGACCAGAGAAAGAAAAACCGCGTATCTGTCTTAAGACTTTTTGTTGGCTGAATGTTTTCTGTTGATAAGGTGTTCTGGGTTTAGTTTATTGTTACTGTTGATCTAGTTACTGCAGTTGACTGGGTGATTTACTTGTACTTGATGATCTCTTGATGTTTATGGATCTAGTTTGAAAATTTATGAAAAGTGGTCCTTGAAAGAAAAGAAGTAGGGGGTTTTAGCTCCCTTCCAGGAGAGACTGGAAAACGAGAGAGAGTTGTAGCTCTCTGCAGGTTGCAGCCTGCGTACTGGTAAAGGACTGCACGAGTACAAAATCATTGTAAAAGAAGTTTCTAATTGAAAGAAGATAGAGACATATTGCAGCAGGTGGTTTTCACCCACAATGGGTTTCCACCTTACATCTGGTGTTCTTTGGTGTGACTATCTGCTTTCTTTGTTTATGCTCATTATTTTATGGTACTGACATGCAAAAATAATTCAAAGTGTAAATAAGGAAGATTTATTAAAAGAACTTGATAATACTGATTCACCCCCCCTCTCAGTATTATTTCCAACATGAAGTAGGAGTACCTGGGATTATAATAAATTCTTGAGTATCTTCCCCTTTGATTATGGTAAAGTTGTGTTACTTGAGAGATATTTTATCCTTCATTCTTTTGTTGGGAGCTATAATTTTGATGACTGCTTCCTTTTACTGCATTGAGATCGCTTCATGTACTTGTTTCAGAAGATTTTATATTTTTTAACATCATTTGAATTGTATCCAAGACCTATCTTAATTAGAGGAGATTTTTTCATTTTGATGATTTCTTCTAGAGTATCAAATCCTTTAGGAAATCTAAGATTTAGGACCCTTGTTTTCTCAAGTTCCTTTCTTAGACTCAGTATTTCAAGTTATAAATTTTCATTGTGCCTTTTCTTTTCTAGAACTTGTTTATTCAAAACTTATTCAACTAATTTAGATTCTTCTAGATGGATTTTTAGATATATTTCTTCAATATGAGTATTTTCTTTACATAAATCCTCTTCTTCTAGAGCATCCATAAAAAAATCGTCTGATTCATCTACACAATTTTCTTCAGATGCCTTAAGAAATTGATAATCTTAATTAGATTCAACATCCTCATTATTGGAAGAAAATTCGTTATCTTCATGAGTATAAAAATTTTTCTTGTTATCAAACCTTCCTTTAACATTCCATTTTGAATAATTATTTCCTTTCTCATGACTTTCTTCATAAGGACATTTAGCAGCATAGTTACCAACCCTTCCACATGCAAAACATGTGAAAGGAAGCTTACCTCTAAACTTTTTAGTTCCTGCTTGGAGTTTCTTCATGAAATTCGCTTCTTCTTCGTCTAAAATGTACCCTGTTTCCTTAATATCTTCCTTTTACTTGTATTTGTATGTAGTTTTGAATGTCGCTTCTATGATATCTGATGGACCCCCTTTTCTCATTTCATAAGATGTTAAAATGCCATGGAGCTGTTAATATTCTTCAAATCCTGCATTTCTTCAATGGTGGGGACTTTGGAATCAAACTTTCGGGTTAGAGAACTTAGAATTTTCTCAACAACAATCAAATCCTTTACTTCATCACCAATATTTTTCATTGAGTTAACTATATAATCTACCCTAAGGAAAAAATTGCAATACTTTCGTCATTATGCATTCTAAAAATCTCATATTGAATTCTAAACATTTGAAGCTTAACACGTTTTACCTTAGTGTCACTTCATAGCTCTGGATAATATTGTCCCATATAGATTTTGCGATATTCAGCTGCATAAACTTCAAAAATTATGATTCTTTCAAGCTTCCTAAGAGAGCATTGAATTCCTTTGCATTAGTCTCATATTGTTTCTTCTTTGCACCATCTATGGGAATGGAGGATGGATATTGATAGCCTCCTTCAACGATTTCCCATACATCATATCCAAGTGACTACAAATATGCCCTTATTCTGAATTTCCAAAATACCAAGTAAGTTCCATTAAGCAAAGGTGGTCAGATAGAAGATACTCCCTCTTGATTTCCCATCTTGATGGATCTCCCTTTAAGAAATCAAGCTTCTTTTGAGGGACCTTCTCTAATACCAATTGTTGGGAAAAATACTTTGGGTGGGTCGGGGGGGGGGGGTTTAAGTCAATATTTTAAATTAAAAACATCCAAATTTTATATTATGAAAAATATATGCTATTTTTATTAAGGAAACTTGCATATGTAATCTGCTTCAGAGAAGGAAACCGACATATATCAAGTTTACTAATTTTTATGTATTCTATTAGACAATTATCTCCAATCAATGCATTAGTAGACTAATTAATTTCAGTATGGAGTAAAGAACATAAATAAATCACAAAAAACACACATAGAACGCCTTAATTTTAAGTGGAAATCCAATGTGGGAGAAAACCATCGTTGAAGCTGTCTTTGTCTTCATTATTATGATATAAAGAAAAAATATTACATTTGTACTGATGCAAACTCTTGTCATCATGCAGGCACTAGCCTAAAGAAGGCTGCAATATTCTCTCGTTTTCCACCACCCACTAGAAGGGAGCTACAATGTCCTGAATTCGTTTATGGGCTCCTAACGGAAGGGAGATCATAGCCCCTTTCTGAAGGCTTCTACCCTCAACTGCTTGTGGACCACTTTTCAGAATGTTTCAGACTTGATCCACCTGTCAAACAATCATCACACAATCTGTAGGTCACCTTTCATCAAATTTTAAAACTAGATCCATATCAACCATAAACCCAAACAAACTGAAGCACTGAATCCGAGACACTGTCACAGTGTAAATCAACTAAAATTCCAAAGAATCAAGTCACTAAATGTAGAATGCAACCAGAAATAATAAACATTAAATTATGTACGAAAATGCACTGAATAAGACTCATGTATATACACATTTTGTCTGTATAAAACCTGCATACAAATTTAAAAATACTGAACACTAAATCCATAATCACCGAACCATTCATGGACCATTTCACCAACTATAGATCATTGAATCAATCATAGATTTTTGAGCCAATTACATATCATATACGCAGTCAAAATTATGTGCCATTAAAATTGAACAATTCAACCAAGTCACCTCAATCATAATAAAGACATCATTGACAAAGAACAACAAGTAAACCAGATAACATCAACTGTAAACATCAATCATCATATATGTAAGCATCAGTCAACATATCAAACCTCGGTTTGTATACATGAATTCCACAAGGAATATCAAAGTGTGTATGTGCTTACCATGCAAAACACCTAAGTATAGATATGCACATACTGAAAATTATTTAACAGAATATATACATGACCCTTCAGAGGTGGATACACGTATGTACGCTACTATGCCCAAACATACCTACGTACATATCTAAAAAAATTTCTTTGCAAAGCTAATTTCATTTTCTGCAACCTTGGTTGTCAATACTAAATACTTCTGAATAAATAGTTTAGGTCATATTATCACAATTTCATCAATATTAGACAATTGTAGCAGGTAAATCAATTAGGCATATGTGTCAACATATTTCATATCTCTTAGATCTGAGTCTTCTCCTTGCTCCCTGGTGTACACCTATTTCATGTCAAATCATTCATAGAAAACTCAATACTTTCACACCTAACACTTTGATCTCCATCTCCTTATATAGCTTTAGCCTTAGCCAATACCTTAGGCCAATCCCTTAGTAATGTCGTTGGTATTATTTGAAGGGATCAAATAACCATTGTCACACTCATTGTTATGGGTCAATACAATGGTAAAGACCCATGGTATTCAAATTACCATGGTTCAAATTATGTATGTGACTTTTATTCACAATACCTGCGTATGTACATGACCCTTCTGCATAGAATCCACGTATACTTTCCAAAAATTCATATTCAACATTTGTCTCTGATCTGTCATTTCTTTGTTCATCACTTCTGTAGCATCTGTTCCAACCTGTATAATAATCATGTTATCATAATGTTGACATCTTTATTAAGTAGGTTTCCATCAAGGACAACACATTAGCCATAATGGCAACACAAACTTCTTCTTCTGTAATATAATTTAGCTTTTGTAAATGTTTCTCTAGTGTTCACTAGGAATGGTATTGATTTTGCCTTTAATTTAAAGAGAGCAGGGAAATTCCTTAGTAGAAAATGAACTTGATCCACATTTAAACTTTTACTAATAAATTCCATTGCAAAAATCGTTATAGGTAGAAAAACTGGTAACCTCTAAGGTTCCAATTGACATCAATATAATCTGATCCTAGTAAAGTCTTTTTATATATACCAAATCTCCAACCTTGGTTGCATCACTGAGCTGTAAAATCTTCTTAATTTCTTGAAATATTCTTGATGGTGACACATCATATATAAGGCTAAAGGAGACTAATAGAAAATGATTCACAAAGTTTGAAAATGAAAATTCCTAAGAATGATTTCTTAGTATTGAAGTCCAGTGAATAAATCATAGTTCATTACCATTGGTATCCTGCTTTTGAAATTAAAGACTAGAAAATTTATCCACTTGCAAAAAAAAAATAGATTAAAGAATACTAATACCTAAAAGACTTAATGGATTTCGAATTTACTAACTGATCATTAATGGTATCAGATAGGCACTGACCATAGTGAAATCTAACAAAGGAT
Organism: Pinus taeda; assembly: GCA_000404065.3. Classification (NCBI taxonomy): domain Eukaryota; kingdom Viridiplantae; phylum Streptophyta; class Pinopsida; order Pinales; family Pinaceae; genus Pinus; species Pinus taeda. The sequence continues at coordinate 7,642 of APFE031015254.1, forward strand.
TTATTAACTAGTAAAATTAAAGATAGAAACCCTAGGATGAGTTCACCTACTATTTGGTCATTGTCATATCCTAGTAGAAAACAAACCATCGAAATGATTTTTCTGGGCATTTCCAAGGAAACATCTAAAGAAAAGGGGGGAGTATATTCTAGTATTTGAGCATTTAAAGGTAGAAAATATTGTAGGTGGCATATGATTTTGAGAAGGTGGTGCATAAAAATCCCACTAGCGGAGTACATGGGGCACATGATCATTGTGAATTTTCCACATACCAAAATGTAATATCTGCAATGAGAAACCCCCCCAACTGTTAAATCTCGAAAGCTCGAAGGGGGGGGGCGGGGGGCTAGGGGCACACTGCCTTCTCCACCGTCAATCACATCTAGGAGACTTGACGACTTTTGAAAGATGCACACATTTTTGCATCATGTTAGTCACTTTATTTAAATCATATTAACATTATTAAAATTTACTTAAGAACTTATAAAGTTTAATCATTTCACCTCCCTCCTCCCTTCCTTTTTTTTATAAATAAAATATTTACAAAGATTTGGAAAAATGATTGAAAATAAAGGATGCAACATGTGTCATCTATATAGATGCTAATATGAGATAGGGACAAGTGTCATGTCCCATGATTAACAAGGCCAACCCGTTAGTAATTTACAACCAATTGAAACGTGAACGTAACATAAAAAGAAACAACTTATCAAAAATTCATTCCTTCACCTCACACATTTTTTTTTTTAAATTTTAGACTCCACACACCCTACATTGATGTTCAGGCATTCATTTGTAAATTTGACCCCCCTACAAAAATCTAGTTACATAATTCATCCAAAAAGACACATGTGAGGGTGTATGATTAAGTAGAGGAAGGGAACCCGTACTATAATTGTGGTATCAAAATCAAATAGAATAGATAGTTCATCAAATTAATGCTTAGTTTCCATTTAATCATGAGTTGCAAATAGCATCAAAAATGTATTCAAGAAAAGGTATACAAATGGACACGGGGTCATAAAAGAAAAATAGATTAACAACGTTACATTATGTCATATTACATGTGTGGATTTTTTCCACTCTAATCCCCACTGCACCGTCCTTAGCACTTGTTGCATGTTGGATCATATGTAACATTAAAATGAAATTAACATTAACATTTGATTTATTTAGGTACTCATATATTTTTAAGTAGTTGAGAGCCAAAGTCTTGAGGACTCACTGGCATAAATTATGTTGAATTTATTTTCAAATGGACAAAAAAGGAATCGGATAAATTCAAAGTCAAGGTATAATTTCTATATTTGGTTCTTCATTAAGATATAATATAGAATATATTTACTATAACTTTTAGTGATTTATCTTTATGTGATGTGAAAATTGGTTTTATGTAGAATGTCAAAGGAATTCCAAAATGGGGTTGAATAATTCATAGAGTTTTCTACAAGGCATTCAAAGGATAAGAAAGCATGAGATGCCCTTGTAAAAAATGTGGCAATGTTGCAGCACTAATGTTGGAGGAAGTACAAGATACATTGATGATTCATGGTATAATGAGTTCATATAAAATTTGGTTTTTCCAAAGAGAGAGAGTTCCTAATCAGTTATGATCATAGGATATTGTTGAAACAAAGTATCAATTCCATGTAGATAATGTTACTTACAAATTTCAATTACATAAAAGAACTATATAGATAAAATCTTATGTATATAATGTTGTCTGAGAGTCAATTATATAAATAAATATCCATTTTCTCTAAGGATGTTCCATATGGACAATATTGATGTTTTCATTTTTTTACAATGAATTTTGTGTTCTAAATGACAAGGTGATGAACATATAGTCAAGCATCATTATGATAATCATGTTAATGAGTCTATGACATTGCTTATGAATAATATTGAATTTCTTGAGAATGACAATGATGATGAAACAACCATTATTGATGATCATATGGTTGAAATGGTGAATAATCTTTACCAATGTTTTAATGAAAATCCAAATGTAAATTCTGAAAATGACCAAGCAACATCAATGTAAGAAATTGATGATATTAAATCAATATCAAAAGTTAATTGAAAATTCCAAGACACCATTCTACCTAGGTGAAAGTAGTTTTACTAAGCTATTGGCCACTGTGAAATTGTACAACCTTAAAGTGAAAAATGGATAGTCTGACACAAGTTTCACCCAATCGTTGATGTTGTAGAAAGAAATGCTTCCTAAAGAAAATACACTTCCAAATTCTACATATGTTGCAAAAAGTTTGATTACATCGTTGGGTTTGGACCATGAAATGATACATGCATGGCAATATTATTGCATTTTATATCGAGGAAAATATGAAAGTAAAGGAAAATTCCCAACATGTGGTAAATCTAGATGGAAGGTTGACACTCATTTTGGAAACGTGCATAATGGTGTCCTGAAAAAATTGTTGAGGTATTTCTCTATAATGACAAGGTTGAAGAGAGTGTATAGGTATGATTTTTAACTCTTTTAATTCAATTATCACATGAACAATCATGCACTACCAACCTACTCACAAATCATATTCTTTACACTTCTAAAGTATTTACATATATTATAATGTTTTTTTTTTTGTTATAGCCCTACATACATTGAACATAAAATAACGTGGCATCATGAGAACACAAGTGATGATGGAATAGTGCACCACCTAGTTGATATCCTAAGATGGAAAACTATAGATTTTCAATGGCCTAATTTGTCTAGTGATTCTCGAAATGTGTGACTTGCAATTGTAGTGGATGGATTTATTCTTTTGGAAACTTGAGCACTGCATATAGTGTTTGGCCAATAGTACTAGTCACATACAATCTTCCCCCATGGATATGCGTGAAAATAAACTTTTATTTGTTGTCATCATTAATATGTGGTCCCAAGCAACCAGTAAATGACATATATGTATTTTTGGAACCTTTGGTTGATGAACTAAAGGAAACATGGGATGAAGGGTTAAGGACATATTATGCTCATTCAAGGTAATTTTTTAATGTGAAGGCCATATTGATGTGGGTAATACACAACTTTCTTGCTTATGGAAATATGGTTGATTGCACAACCAAAGGGTTTTACACATATCCCATATGTACAAGGAACATAGATTCAAAGTATCTTAAATTTAGTAGGAAGTGTGTGTACATGGGACATAAGAAATATCTTCTAGTAAATTATAAGTATCATTCTAAAAAAATACCATTTAATGGGAAGGTTCACTATCACATTGCAACTAAAATTGTAAAAGTGTTAGATATTTTTGTTGAAACATAAGGAAAAGAAGAGAATCAAGGGAAGAGTGAAAGTAAAACGGGAAAGAAATCTTTTAAGAAAGGTGAAAATTCAAACATTTTTGTATAGAAGATAGGGTCAATTTTATTCAATTTATTATGTTGGGAGGTATGTACACACATTAAATCTAGATAATTATTGAATATGTGCTGCTTGAAGGCTTCCAATATTTTTATATGTATTATTTGAATCCATTATTTATTTTTTCTTCCATGTTATCACAAATTCATTTTTAAATGGTTGGATGCAAAAACTACTAATATGTCACATTTTAGATGTAATGCACTTAGAAAAAAATGTATGTAAAGGTATTTTTGGAAACCTTCTAGATATAGAAGGAAAATCAAAGGATGTAAAAAATTCTTGTGTTGAATTAAAACAATTGGGTATAAGGAGGTCAACATGGCCACAAGATTGGGTCAAAAATATATTCCTTCCACCTGCACCACACACTCTTTCAAAAAAAGAGAGACACTTTGTGTTGTTTTGTTCACATTAAAAGTCCCTTATGGTTATAGCTCAAATCCTAGAAATCATATATCTATGGAAGAGGTTAAGCTTCATAGCATGAAAGAAAATTATTTCCATGTTCTCATGCAACAAGTACTTCCAATAGTGATGAGCCATGTCTTACCAAAAGCTATGTAAAACACCATTTGTATGCTTTGGTGCATTTATAGGACAATTTGTGTAAAAATGGTGGATGCAATAGATCTTGAAAGCTTAGAAGATGATGTCATGGAGACATTGTGCTTACTTGAAAATTATTCCCCTCCCCATCATTCTTTGATATAATGATACATTTGATTATAAACGTGATACAAGATCTACATTTTTGTGGCCCAATTCATACCAATGGACATACCCTTTTGAAAGGTTAGTGAAATTTTAATGTATACATAAATTCCAACATATCATCTACATCTACTATATCACTAACAAATATTTATTCATCCTTTTAATTTGAAATGCAACTTTTGTTTTTTTTCAAGGAACATGAAAGTTTTCAAAAGTTCAGTGAATAACTAGAATAGGCCCGAAGGGTGCATATCTGAAAACTACATTGTGGAGGAATCCATCAATTTTTGTGTTGGATATGTCCATAATATGGAATATATTGGAAGCATGACTAGTAGAAATGAAGCTTGGGATGATGAAGAGGGAGATGTTGGTCACTGTGGGAAGGCCTTATCTAGTAGGACTTCCATTGAAATGGATAATACTAGTTTGTTACAAACCCATAGGTGGATCTTGCACAATAAAGATGAATTTCAACCATGGATAGAGTAAGTAATAAACATGAATATATAAAACCATTTTTTAAATCATCTTAAATATCTTGAAAAATAATTTTATTGACATTATTGGAAATTAAGATGCACTTGAGTGAAATTGTCAATGGAAACATCCAAGCCTAAAAACATGAAGCCTTGTTACAAAATCTCCAACACCAACAATTTACTGATTGGTTTAGGAAGTAGGTAATGCTATTTTTTTAAAGATTATATTATAATTATTTAAAATTAATTGAACAAGGATATTATGATGTTTGACACTAAGATTCTTTTTATATAGTTTCAAACTTTATGGTTTTCTAATGACATTTCATAATTTACAAGTGGAAGGAAAAGGAAATATCTATCATAACCTTAAAATGGTTAGCACATGGCCCAAGGAAATATGCAACTAAGTATGAGGGATACCAAATAAATGGGTGTAGATTCCATATTAAAATATTATAGAATATTAGGGCCACCTAAAATAGTGGTGTGTGCATAGATGTGAAGCACTAATGAGGTCAAGTGCAAAAGAAAAAAAATCCTATATGTCAAGTGACAACATATATGGAGCAATCCAATAAATAGTCATGTTGGACTACCATTTTTTGAAGTATCCCTTGTTCAAATGTGATTAGGTAGATTTACACAACAAGAATGGAATAAAAGTTAATGAAATTGGTTTCACAATGGTAAATCTAAAGAGATGCTTAAGGATGTAGTGCAATATGATCCATTTATTCTAGCATCACAAGCAAAAAAAGTATTCTATGTACAAGATCCTACAGAGAATGACTGGTATGTAGTTATCACATGCTCTCTAAAGGGATCGAGAAATAGTAACACATATGAATTGGAGTACACAAATCTATCAAGTGTTTTATAATTTGAGGGGAGAAAATGCAAAGATGATGAAGTTATAAGTGATGGTGACATAGATTATGTTCGACAAGATTGTGAAGGCACATGGTTGGATGATGATATATAAGTTCTCTTCCTGATTTATTTATTCATTATCATATGTAATGAAATTGAAAATTACATTTTCATATTCTTAATTGTTTTGAATGTGCACATATCAATAAATTAACTATATTGTTTACTTGAATACCATTGTTAACTTTTATGGAAATGCACATATTGAATTATTCTTTGGACAAATTTTGAATATTTTCAAAGTCCACATCCATTGCCTTCAAGTTTTAATGTATATGAAGAAAATAAATGTTATAGTTTAGTTTTTGTTCTCATTATGGTAATGATGGCTTATGATATGTTATTTTTTATTTATTTATTTTTTTTTAAATTTTTTTTTTTTATGTTTGTTTATATATGTTATTTTAGATGTAAATTGTTTTTTCAAATCACTATTAATATTTGATTTTTATCCTTTTGTGAGACATAGTGGTAATATTTGTATAGATCAGAAAAGATATTTTGTGTCCCGATAGCTAGTTGTTCTTAGGGTTGTTGAAGAGATGAGGTTCTAAACCCCTCTCATAAGTTTCTATGAGGGTGGCTTTTAATGCCCACAAAGTTGGTGCAAGGGGGGTTTTGAACCCCTATTTTAAGTTGCTACAAGGGAGGCTCCTATTGCCCCAAACATTGCTACAAGGGCGTTTTGAACCCCTCTCATAAGTTTCTACAAGGGGGGATCCTAATAACCCAAAAATATGCTACAAGAGTGGATCCTGAAAACCCCAAAAGCTGCTATGAGGGGGGATCCTAATGCCCCC
>APFE031015259.1:4959-69895 GCA_000404065.3 Pinus taeda
CCCTAGAAGATGAAACGCCAAACTATGGGCCCCGTTTGGGTAAATTGGTACCCCCGTTTGGGTAATTTGGTACATCAACTTCCCGGGGTCGTAACTTTGGCATACGATCTCCGTTTTACGCACATGATAGCTCGTTGGAAAGATCTCTCCGAGGACTACGACGGGAAAGGCGATTTTTTTTATCAAAAACACCGCGGAGCAAGATTCCCCAAAAAACGTCGTTTAGGGCCTCAAAACGGCTCCAGAAGTTCAGGACCCGAAAAACTGCTAAAAATAGTAAACTGCGCTATAATTAACGAAACTGAAAATGTTGAGGTGGGGGTCCAGGTGGACTTGGCAGGTGGCCACCAATATCCACCTGGATCACACAATGATGCCATTTTTTCTTCAGCTTAATTGCAACAACTTTGAAATTGAGGACGTAACAATTGGTATCTTTGCAACCAAAACATTAAAATAAAACCTTAAATCAAGAAAAAAAAAATCAGTGTTCCAAGTAGCACCCCACTCTTTTTTCAATGGATAAATTACCATATTTTATATATCATCCATCATTAAAAATCAAAATCCTTGCAAATAAAAATTTAAAATCAACCCTTGAAACAAAAAGAGGTGTTATCAATAACACCATCTTTTTTCAAGCATAAAATTATAATATATTTGAAATTGTGGGCTAAAAACTCAAAGTTATTTCATATAAAATCACAAAAATAAGAAATCATTGAAAAGATAGAAAAGATATATAAAAAATAAGAGAAATAAAATAAAATAAAGGGGAAAAATACTCAAAATAGAAAAATCCATATTTTTATTTAAATTAAAAACATATACATTATTCTTGTATGTGGTGTTATCCGAGTGAAACGGTAGAGAGTGAGTTGATGCCATCACACCTAGCCAAAAGATCAAGGGACATGGCAGCACGCCCTCACAGTGGATGTTAAAGGCTTGGCTTGGTACACGGTGACACCACTTGCAAGCACTCACCATGGTCATTAAACACCTCTACAAACTCCACACCAATCACATATGCCTCCACCGCAACCCGATTCTCTAGTTTTTATGTAGGCGCCTCTCCCATGCAAAGCATCATTCTATGCAAATGCCAAACATGGAAACTTTAATCTCAGTGTTGGTACTCCATAGTTTTAATGATTTTGGTTGTCTAAGAATCTTGTTCCATAAGCATTACTATGCAATGACATTTGCAATAGATTATTGGGTTTCATTGTTGGTTCATCTTATTTTCATTCATGAGAGCTTGCTAGGTAAGGACTTACAAACTATGGTTCATCTCTGGAAACCTAGCAATGAAGGTCCTCCCATTTCCAATTTAGACCACAACTCTTAAGAAAATTGCATCAATTTTCTATAGGGATTTTCTCTATAAGTTGTCACTCTTTCATGTAGGTGCGTCAAGCACTCTGCTTTTTTTGAGCTCAGAACTCATTGCATGTATGGTTATGGTACCTCTTATGCTATACAAAGCATCCCTCCACCATGGAACTGTTTTGTACCTATTAGGAGCCTTCCTTCTACACGCAATCATACATCTTCCTTTCTAGTCCCTTATTTATTTTTTAATTCATAGTATCAACCCATATGGCCACCTGGTGTTAACGATCTGGATGACTATATTTGCATTTCCTCCCTAGGCTTCTCTCTCCCTAATGTGGCTCTGCTTCTTTGGCAATGTGTCCCCCTCCAGGCACTTTTCCTTTCCAAATCCCCTCCCTTATCTTGTATCTGCAGTTAATCTCTCATTTTTGTCCTTGATTCATTTGTGGCTCGTCCTACTCCCTTGAGTCTAACAAGCATGTGTCTCTATCAACCCCCTGACATCCATATTTTGGTTCTTTGTTATTTTCCCCTTGTTTTTTATCCCATCATGCCTTTTCAACACGCATGTGTTTATAGAGGAGAAACATACTATCAAGAAAGAGTTAGTCAATGAAGTACACGTACTCATCACCGATTCAAGGAAACTATTGCTCATTTTAGAGAATATGATTCTCATCTAAGGTTAATTGCAACAAGGATAGAGAATGAAGAAGGGGTTAGAAAACAACCCTAGAGGAGCACCCTCCCTTATACCAAAGGAACATTCATGGTTAAGGCTAACAATTCGTAAATAATATCTAGAGCATGACAACATGCTCAATCAATAATTAGACCTTCACCTCAATACCTAAGTCATTATTTATGGCATTACCATCATGTTACATCATTGAGATCCATCTTCTCCTTGTCTAGAATACCAATATACCCTAGGCCAAGTTCACGATGATCTCACCTATGTTGGGAGAGAGGGGACCTCCCAAAGGCACCACCTCTTGAATACCATGGTTCGAGCTAAGCTAGTTGATTAGGTGTTGTACATCGAGCATACATGTGGACACTTTAACTAGTGAAAGCACACAGTGGATTTGTATTGGAATATGTAATTTATTTTAGGTAGGTTCCCCTACACAGGTTGAACATTGGGTGGATGCTCTCCACTCCTTGGAACACTTGCGCCGCCATATGAAATACCTAAATTATCAACTAGAGCACATTGAGCAACACCTTGGCATCCCTCCCCCAACCAGGGGCACTCTAGAAAACAGCAAGGATCCCATCCAGGAAACAACAAGGATCCCATCCAGGTCACAGCTATTGATTCCATGGCCGAAAAGGCTCGTATTTTTGTCTTTGTATGGAAAATTTGATCTCATAGGCACTTTGATGTCTCATGCCTCTCTACGAAGGGTGAATTTTTGGATATGACCAAGTTTTCCTAGTGACTGACCGACTCAATTTTTAGTACTTTCTTGTGATTTCTCATTTAAAAGGAAACACAACATTTGCCCACACAACAAGGACAACAACATATACATTACAAGAAATGCTTAAAAAATAATATAAATATATAACAAAATTAAAAATCAAAAGCAAAATATCATCAATAAAGTGATAAAAATAATAACACAATTTTTCCATTTAATTAAAGTTTTAAAAAATGAAATTAGAAAGGAAATTCTAAAACAAAACTAATTGTGAAATATAAATTAATAAAAAAAATATGAAAAACATTTTTTAAAAAATAAATTAATTAAAATAAAAGCCCCTTCAATAAGATATAAAATCAGTTTTTTAAATAAAATATTAAAAATGTTTAAAAAGCAACCTATAATTAGATAATTAAAAAAAAATGTGGTCGATGTCTCCTCTCCACACGGTCAAGCTCACTTTATCCCCCTTACCACCCTCCAAAGCCCCATGAACTTGTTATCTACCACTTAAAGGAGTTTCAAATAGTGGGGCTTGGGATCGATGCCTCCTCTCCATCCCATTTGACTCACTTTATCCCCCTCACCACCCTCTAAATCCCCATGTAACCCTTCTTTACCACTGAAAGGTGTGGCGGGTAGTGGGGGCTTTAGGGAGGTGATGAGGGACAAGGTAATATGGATGGGCATAAAAGCAAATGGGTTCAATGCCTCCTCTCCAGCTCGTTAGGCTCACTTTATCCCCCTTATTTCCCTCCAAAGCCCCTTGAACTCCATATCTACCACTTAAAGAAGTGGAAAGTAGTGGGGGCTTTAGGGAGGTGGGGAGGGGTAAGGTAACAGAGGTGGGAATCACCCCTATTTGCTCATGTTTTTATTTTACTTTTCTTTTTTTCTTGGTGTGGTCAAGATATTTCAGCTCTTGTTAAGTCATAAGTTGTTGGTATATTTGGCTTGCAAGTTGTTGGATAGACTCACAATGTTATAGTGAAAGCCAAAAAGTTTAATCTTGGGACTTATCCAGATTACTCCAACAAGTTATAAATTCACCATGATTTAAAAAGAAAGTAATAACAATAACTCTTATTAATTCTTTTCAATTTATTATTTAACATTTTTAAATTAATTGATTTATAATCATTTTAAGTGTTTTTTATTATTGTGTATTATTGTTATTATATTTTAATTTTTAACTTTTTTATTTAATTTTTTTCCCTTTTAAATTTGTTGGTAATGAAAAAAATTATTAAAAAAATCCCATTTTTTAATTGTTTTAATAGTGTTTTGGGGGAATTTTTTCCATTTTATTTAAAATGTAATTAAAACAAAAATTGGTTTTCCCCATTTAGGGGTTGTTTTCCCCTTTATTTTTTACGATTTTATAAGCAATAATTCTAAGCTTTTAAGTAACAACTTCAAAAATAATGCACTTTGAGGTAACAAAAAGATGGTGGTATTAATAGCACCTCTTTTTTATTCAAATATCTAAATTATAAAGATACCAATATTCAAAGTCGGGCTTTCAAAAAACTTGTAATTTTAACTTTGAAAAAAAAAGGTAGAGTACTACTAGGAGCACCACTTGTTAATTTAGGGATTGATTTAATTTTTTTGGTTACAAAGGCACAAGTTATTAATTCCATGATTTCAAAGAAGTTGCAATTTTAACCTTGAGAAAAATGTGTTGTTGTCAACATCATTCTTCGATTCAGGGGTTCATTTTAAAGTTTTCATTGGTAATATTATGAGGATATTAACACTATGGATGCAAAAGGTGGCTATTTCAACCCCATAAATAAATAAGTAAAATTTTCTCTTGATAGCACCACTTTTCAAAAGAAGGGTAAAAATAATGATTAAATGTGATTAAAAACATGAAAACTCTTGAGAGTTCTTGTCAAGTTAGTAACTATGTTTTGAAAAAAGCTGGGCCACCACAAATAAGTCTTTAAAATAAATCCCATGTCTTGTCTTTGAGGAACAATAAAGGGCTTGTGACCTAATTGTATCTCTTGATGAGCTCTCGATAATGCTCCATGAAATGGTTGATGACAAGGCACCTAGTCTCTATGGTTTCCTTGTAAATTTTACATGGCCATGTAAGAATTTGTTGGGTTGGCCTCATTACATGTTTACAAAGATGGGCTTAGGAACAACTCCCCTTATGCAAGGATGAACTAGAGGTTCATCAAGTTTATTCCTAAGGCAAGGAACCTGAAGTTGATTATTAAGGGGTCGCATCAAACATATTCTTCGTAAGATAATTCTCCTAGAGAAACCAAGATTTTCAAGTGTGGTATACTTTGAATAATGTAGTAATGTTTCACAGGGGCGTGGAATGATCTCGATCTTCTAGGATTAATGCCTTATTAAAAAAAAAAAAAAAAAAAATTGAAAATGCTTATGTACAAAAAATCAATTTTCATCCTTGTGAAGCTCCAAGATCTGTGGTTTGGTCCCATGTTCAATAATAATTTTGAAATTCTATTTGCAAATACATCATCTTGTCTCTCTATATACCTAAGAAAATTTAGGCAAGTGGGGTTTTCTATTCAATCAAACAAGATTATCCCATGTTATTGACCTTATATGTATTGGTCATAAAATCCCTTAGCTATTTGTTGTCCTTGAAAGTTAATTAAGGCTTGTTTTTTAAGATCTCTCTTCTAAAACCATAGGTCTAGTAGTTGATCAATGGGCACTTCACAAGTAACTCATTTCTAAGGATTATTGATGACCCAAGCTCCTAGGTTCATACTATGGAGTGTTTGGTCATAAATTGTGTGGCTTTAGGATTTAACATTCAATGGGCCAAAACACAATGCTACAAATAAAGCCAATGGTTTATCCTTGACTAGATAGCCTCACAAAAATAATCATGGTTCAAGTGGAGCCAAATATTTAAATTTTGACGGAGGACCTTTCTCCTTCCAGGCTTCGCCTCATGACCTATGGGAGCTTATTGTACAATGTGGAGAAACAAGTTGATAAATGAGTTACCAAGCTCTTATCTCTAGGAATGAAATTCCATATTTGTAGTTGTTTGTTGCAATTAATCCTCATGTTAGGTTCCATCCAATGTGGTCTATTCAAAATTGGAGAGATCCCTCAAACACATTTATAGGAAAATATAGAGAAAAATAAGGGGTTTAACAAAATCAACTAGGAGCTTTATTGCACCCTACATGAATTTGGAGCCCTGGGTATCATTAGGACCGATTTGAAATATCAAGCTATTTGTGCTAAATGAGTGATTTGATTTATTGATGGGAAAAAAAACTAGAAGGACCTACTTTGACGTCAATTCAAGAAAAACCTCCTACATTGGAAACACTATTAGCAAGGAACGTTGTGTCAAATGCTCTTAATCGCTCCCTATCATGTTTAAATCATTGGCAGTTTATTTTACAAAGTATTTAGAAACTATGGGAGGTTATTCCGAAAGAATTATGTACGTAAACTAAAATATGTTTCGACAATTAATGCCTATCATGATCACCTTTTGTTAAGTTTAAGGGAAAACTTCTAACATAGAGTTCATGCTTCTTTCCCTTATTGTTGCTCAAAAGGAGTATTCAGACGACCAATTATATCTTTGATAATATATGTTGAAACATGTTGCCTTGTAATATGTCCAAGTGGAAATTATTGTTGACCAACATGCATAAGTTCATTGTAGATGACATTCAGGGTCACATCCTTGATGAACTCACTCTGAAACTTGGCCTCCCAATCCTTTGTTCATAGTATCAAGACTAGAAATGATATAAGATTCATGAGGTACCAACTAATTATAAGGTATAATTAGCTTTGCTTCAATCCATTCCTTGAAGGTCGACTAAATAAGTAGTGGCCACTGAGATCTCAAGGACAGACTTGGATTTTTTGTTTTCTCAACATTTGGAAACCATTGTTATAACCTAAAAAAAAATAGAGTTTGTATGGTGTTTAATTATGGGAAGGATGTTTGAGATAATACATTATTCCATAACTTACATTTTCCACAATGTAGATAAGAAAATACCCTTAAGCATATTTTATGTTTTTTCCCTTTAGCCAAGATTTCGCAGGCATAGATGAAGCATGTGTGTCAAGGTTATCTCTCTACCTTCCTTACTTGGAAGGTGGCATTTTTAAGTAATTGGCTTCCCCAGATTATTGAGTTTTACTTAGTGTCAATGCTTAATAGGTTGAAGCATTTTATTGTATATGGAAGAGATGAAATGTTGTTTTCATTTAATCTTCGTGTCTCCTTGTAAGTCTTCTCTTAGCAAGATGGCATGTTAATAGGACCCATCTTGTCCTTCCAAATCATTGCTCAAGCTAAAAATTTTGAGACATATGGAGTAGCACTAATAACTTAGGGATTATTAGTGTCGGATGCCATGTACTATTAACAAATTCCACTATGCTATTCTAGGTCTGCCTATACAAGATCACAATGAGATGTAGGCCCCACCACCAAGCTAGAAAACAAGAATGAGAGTTTCATGAGCACGAAAATAGTGGGTCTCCAATGTCATTCACAATGACAAACAATTTTTGATTGTGGCCTTTACCATATTTGTAAGGCCCAAGCCCCAAGAACCTATGGATGGAAGCATATGCAACATATTGATTTTAGTCCCTTAACTAATATATGGGATCCTCCTCTAAATGGCATGACCAAATGCCCTCTAGAAACTAGAATCATTGCTTCTTATTTTCTTATTGAACTCTTGACCTTTGCCTTTTCCAATTTGTGGCATTATGGCTCTATGAGTGTTTTAGAATAAGTTAAAATATGCTTTTGAATTTAACATTTAGTTTTTAGTTGTTTTAGTTGCAACCAATTCATACAGATTTTTACTTTAAAAACCTGCTTATGAATATTACTTTTGTGAGTTTTACTTTTAGACGCTCTACCATACATTTTTTGTATTAAAACATTTTACACACCTTTAATACTAATAATCAAATAAAACTTTAATTTGAAAATTAATTATAAAATTAGTTAATATTATTAGTGTATTGATATCTCAAACCATTAATATAAACTTATAATAATAACTATTAAAATAATAGAGTTATATTTTACGAAATCTTTCTCATTATATATATAAATATATGTTTTTAAAATGAATAAAAAAATATTTTTATATATAAATATGTGTTTTCAAAATGAAATATACATACATCATAGTACAAAAAAATGTATGCATAAATTGCTATTGATAAATATTATATTGGGTGAGACAGCTTGGACTACTTCTCCATTATCATTTAATACTTAAATAATAATATTATCTTCCTAGTATCACTAGGACATTCCAAAATCTTACATTCACTTCAAAGGCAAAGTAAGATATTAGGTAGTGAAATAGTACAAAGACATTTTACATGTTCGCTTATTATTTTAATAAATCCATTATTTATTATATTATTATCAAATGATCTGTTTGACATGTGCAATCCATACCATTTCCATTTTGTAAATAACTTTTTAAAAACAAATATTCATGCTTGTGATAAGTAAGTATATTGTTTGACATTTTATATTTTAAGAGTCTCCTACAAAATGGGTCATCTTACTTTTTAAGAAGCTACTCCAAAATGGAAATATGTAGAGTAGATTGACCAATATTAAAACTAATAAGGCACCTTGATGGATACATCTCAAATTTCTTTCAAACTTGTTGGAGCTTTTTGGGAAAGAAAATCCATGAATTAGGAGAAGAATCGCGACAAACAACGTCTTTACACCTCACTCTCAATGCTACTTTTTTTACCGTCATTTCCAAAATTGATCTTCATAGAGTCCTCATGTGTTCAAACCAATTGCGCTCTACGATGTCATATACAAAATTATCTCATCAATGATGGTCAATCGATTGAATCCAATCCTACCATCCCTCGTATCGCCCACTCATACTAGCTTTGTGAAGGGTCATTAGATTGTTGATAGTATCATTGCAGCACAACAAACCATTCATTTATCTCAAATTGACAAAGTGTCCAGGTATGCTTATTAAACTTGATTTGTCTAAATCATATGATCGTATTAGTTGGACTTATTTGTTTAAGGTACTCAGAGCCTATTGTTTCTCTGAAAAAATAGATATTGTGGGTATGATCCCTCATATCTGCAGTGTCCTTCTCTATTCTTATCAATGGTTTTCCATCGAATACCTTTACTTCCTCTAGAGGTTTAAGGCAAGGAGACCCATTATCTCCATTCTTATTCATTATAGTGATGGAGGGCTTGGGAGAATTATTCATAAATCTTGTTCGTTGGGGCACTTGTATGGTTTAAATTTATATGGTAAAGAATTTCCTATCTCGCATCAACAATATGTTGATGATGTCGTTCTCTATGGGTTACCCACAATGAAAGAGGGGCATGGCATCACCAAAATTCTCCAACTTTTCATGGATGCATCTGGCACATTGGTCAACAGAGATAAGACAAATATTATTTTTTAATTTCCCAAATGTTGTTCAGACACAGTTGACCCAAGTATTAGATTTTGAGAAAGGGTATCTTCCTTCCAAATACTTTGGTGTACCTATGGTCATACAATCTAACCAAGTGGAATCTTAGGAAGGCCTCATAGAAAATACTTGGCATAAGATAAATAATTAGGCTTTTAGAATACTGAATTTTCCAAGTTGCCTTACACTACTGAAAGCAATCTTACAAGAAATCCCTAATTATCAACTAGCGGTCATGAATATTCCCTTAGAAATTACTTAATGCTTCCACTCATTATGGAGTGACTTCTTGTGGAGGGGTGTTGCCAAAGAGAAAAAGTGGGCTCTGGTCATATGGGACCAATTGACTAAACCTAAGCTCATGGGGTTTCGAGGACTCTGGTATCTGCAAATAATCAATCAGGCTTATGGTATTAAATTATGGTGGCTCTGGGTTCAACAAGGCCCACAACTTTGGAAGCATATTTGGCAAAAGAAATACTTACCTCTTCTTATCCAAGAGGAGAGATTACGTTCTAATGGAACCATCAAAGGTTCCATTATCTGGAACTGGTCTATCAAGGGTAAAGTTCTCATTAACGACCATGCCTTCAGGGACATCAAAGATGGCACAAGTACGGCATTCTACGAAGATTCTCAGGAATAGATCCCACATTTAGAAGAGTCTCAATAGTGTCAACCCATACAAACACTCTCCAAAATCCTTAGTGCTCATAAGTTGGTAGATTTTAGGAAACCTCTCACATAGAATCAAGAATGGAGGGTGTAGAAGGATAGAGATGACTAGCCACGCAATCATGACATCTACCCCTAGAAGGAATTTAAAGAATTTCTAGCTAATAGGCATATTAGAGTCTCTCACCATCGGGATATTACACGATGAGGACATCAATCATTGGGTATATTTTCGTTGAAAAAATAATACGACACACTGGCAAGTCTTCATACAAATGACAATGCAATTTTGTGGAAGCAACTATGGGACAACAAATGATATCCAAAACTCATTGCTTTTCTTTAGTTGCTTGCACAGGGACGTGCCCTTATAGGGGAACGCTTACGAATAAAAGGCTATGAGGGACCATCAACTTGTTCTCTATGCTTTCAAGCAAAAGAGATAGCACAACACATTTTTATGACTTGCACCATTGTGCGTGCGCTTGGTACATTATCCCAAAAATCTTCGGATGCCCCCTACCATAGTCTGGAATGGTTACAGATCTATTAACTCAATGCTTCAAAAAGAGTTTCAAGAATCTAATCGCCTTACGAGCCTTGCGATTGGCTTGTGGCTTTGTCTTATGGAATTTGTGGAAAGAACGGAATTTTAGAAATTTTAGAGTGTTTGATAGAAAAAAGAGGGATGTTTCCAAGTTACCAGAAATCATCATTAGAAATATTCAAGAAACAATTGTTGCATCCTCTTTCACAAAGGATGATTTGTCAATTGTTGAGACTGGGGATTACATTTTTTAAAACTTGGACCTACATCCCTCCATGTTCATCTATTCTTCCTTTTTGCCACTTGGTTTAAAGCATCATGGCACCAATATTTTCACACCTCCTCTAGAATATTTTAGGGTTTCAAGCTTTGACAGAGCATCGAAGGGGAACCCGAGGTCGGTCGGTTATGGAGGCATCTTTTGAGATGAGAATTATTGACCACTACATGTATATACATTCTCCTACGACATTACAACAAATAGTATGGTAAAATTTCTTTGCCTAGAGAAAGGCCTAAAAATTGTGATTCGAGAAGAGTATAGACTACTACATGTACATGGTGACTCTCAAATTTCCATACAATGTCTACAAAAATTATTACAAGGCCAACTAGAGGACAAGTTAAGCCACAGTGGGAAACTTTATGAGGTGATTATGAGTATTAAAAACCTGCTTCCTTCCTTTCAGTGTATTCTTCCACACCACACGCGGCGGGAAGGAAATAGGGTGGAAGACATATTAGCTAATTGGAGCATCTGCTCTCAGTGCCTACCCTTTGATGAATCATGGATGACTGAGGCTCCCATTGAGGACATGCATCAAATCCAATGGTTTCTGCAGTAAGATCAATCACAAGAAAAGTGAAGCATCCCCGATGGGGTTGACATTTATGGTTTCAAAAGAGCGATAGTTACTGTGATTGGCAAGCGGGAAATGTCAGTGGTGAAAAGGAAGGTGTGCTTGGGGATGAGCGCTAGCATATCCACCTATCCTGACCTCAGCATTGTGTGGCATCCACATCACCTTCACGCTCAAATACATCCACCTTCATCAAATCAGTTTAAATGCGGGCATGTGGTGGGAGAGGGGTCTCAGACTGACATTCCCCTTGTTTTCAATTTCCAACCATCGCACTGATGATGGATTCATATCAGGGCAGAGTGCACATGAATTGGATTTTTAATGTGGGTATTAACATGTGTGCCATGACGCACACTTGTCCTTCTTTGGTTTTCGCTCAATTAGGCCTTCTCTCTTGGACGTTTGATCCTCTCTTATTGGTTTTCTTTATAAACATATGGACCTCGTCCCAGGGTGGTAGATTTTTAGGATTGTAAGTAGGACAGTAGATGATTTACCACTCTCCTTCAACTCTTGGTTACCAACATTGGCACTCAATGACTTATGTGAATGTCTTTCTATGTATTTCCAACCTTTACGATTCATTTCTTGTTGTCAATTCATTGGCTATTGTGTATCGTTTCACCTTGGTAATCTATTTGGTTTTTGAAAGTACCCATGTTCATTGTCTTGTTTCTCCATAACACAATGACATGTCCCTCATTTGAGCTAGTCGTTGTGCTACGCACTGCGTCCTCCCAAATTGATGACTTTATGGGTATATCATTTAGTAAACCTGTATTGGTATGTGGTGTCTGGTATTTAAGCACATTTTCAATATGGTTTTGATAGTATCATGGGTCGAGTCTTCACTAATCTATATTTCCTAGGTCCAAGCTGTCATTCTCTTCTACAAATTTAGATTGAAATGGAAGCCTACCCAGTAAGTCATTTTGGGTCGCTCTTCCTATCTACAGTTGATTATGCCCTCATTTTGTTCAGTATCCACACTCCCGTAATATTGATTTTCCATCATTATTGTCTTTTGGTCAACCCACCTACATATGTTTATACACATTGTCCCTACTCTTTCATGGCTCCTAGACAACGTTTACAAAGTCGTCGAGGTGGTGTCGCAAGTGCATCCTCCTATCGTCATCTACGTCTCTTTAGTTGGCACTCTATGGCTTATCATTTCGATTATGTGCCCCCTAGAATGAGGAATGAAATTCTTCACTTGGAAGCTAAGGAATTTAGGGATCGGACATACTTTTCTGACTCTGAAATCAATAGTAGCACCTTCAAGTCTACTCTGGATCCCAGCAAATTTTGAAAAAGGAGGCTTATTTTTCTTCACTTAGTGGTTTTGCATCGTCACGTATAAACCTTGCTTCACATGGTCATCTGTGACAAGAAATTTGGCAACTATCAATTATTCATAGGACAAGAGGAGATTAAATGGATCCTCCAGGACATTAGATACAATCTAGACAATATCGTGGCTAGATTAACACGAAAGGAGCGTTACGTGGTGTTCGATTCCAACTCTGGATCAGATTCACAACCTCAAACACTAACTATTATCAATGCTCTAGTATAGGATCCACCTCAAGGAAACTCTAATTCCCTCTCTCCAGTTATCATATTAGATTAACAATCTCTCATGGCGCTCGTCTCTTCATTTTTGAATAGGTTATGCCTAGCTTTCCTGTGCTTGTATGGTTGTTAAGGTGGCTTAGTATGCTATATGTTAACATTGGTTTTGTTTGTCTTCTCTAAACACACTTTTGCATGCAATTACGTATGGGTAATGCCTTGTCTAACTAGCTTGATATTTAGTAAGTTTTGTAAGTTTTTCTTTATCAATTTGGGAATACAAGAATGTGTTATGTCCACACTACTGGAATACGGGATCACAGAAACTTTTTGGGAGATAAAATTTATTAATGTATTATAAATTTTTCAGTATTATAAATATATTCCTGAAATATTCGAGAAACAATTGTTGCATCCTCTTTTACAAAGGATGATTTGTTAATTGCTAAGACTGGGGATTACATTTTTTAAAACTTGGACCTACATCCCTCCATGTTCATATCTTCTTCCTCTCGGCCACTTGGATTAAAGCATCATGGCACCAATATTCTCACACCTCCTCCAGAAGCTTTTAGGATTTTAAGCTTTAACGAAGCAGCGAAGGGGAAACTGAGGTCGTTCGGTTATGAAGCCATCTTTTGAGATGAGAATTCTTCACCACTACACGTATATGCATTCTCTTATGACATTACAACAAATAATATGGTAGAATTTCTTTGCCTAGAGAAAGGCCTAAAAATTGTGATTCGAGAAGGGTATAGATTGCTACAGTTACATGGTGACTCTCAAATTGCCATACAATGTCTACAAAAATTATTACATGGCCAACCGGAGGACAAGTTAAGCCACAGTTGGAAAATGTATGATTATGAGTATTAAAAACCTGCTTCATTCCTTTTAGTATATTCTTCCACACCACACACGACGGGAAGGAAATAGGGTGGAAGATATATTAGCTAATTGGTGCATCCACTCTCAGTGCCTGCCCTTTGATGAATCATGGTCGAATGAGGCTCCCATTGAGCACATGCATCAAATCTAATGGTTTTTGCAGTACGATCAATCACAAGCAAAGTGAAGCATCCCCGATGGGGGTGACATTTATGGTTTAAAAAGAATGCTAGTTACCATGATTAGCATGCAGGAAATGTCAGTGGTGAAAAGGAAGGTGTGCTTCAGGATGAGTGCTAGCATCTCCTCCTATCCTGACCTCAGCATTGTGTGGTGTCCACATCGCCTTCATGCTCAAAAGCATCCACCTTCATCAAATCAGTTTAAATGCGGGCATGTGGGGGGAGAGGGGTCTCGGTCTGACATTCCCCTCATTTTCAATTTCCAACCATTGCACTGATGATGGATTCATATCAGGGTAGAGTGTACATGAATTGGATTTTTAATGTAGGTATTAACATGTGTGCCATGACGCACACTTGTCCTTCTTTGGTTTTCACTCGATCAGGGCTTCTCTCTTGGTTGTTTGATCCTCTCTTATTGGTTTTCTTTAGAAACATATGGACCTCGTCCCAACGTGGCAGATTTTTAGTACTATTAGCAAGACCGTAGAAGATTTACCACTCTCCTTCAACTCTTGGTTACCAACATTGGCACTCAATGACTTATGTAAAGGTCTTTCTATGTAATTCCAACCTTTACGGTTCATTTCTTGTTGGCAATTCACTGGTTGTTGTGTATCATTTCACCTTGGTAGTCTATTTTGTTTTTGCAAGTGCCCATGTTCTTTGTCTTGTTTCTCCATAACACAATGACGTGTCCCTCATTTGATCTAGTCGTTGTGCTACTAACCACCACCTCCCAAATTGTTGACTTTATGGGTATATCATTTAGTTGCCATGTATTGGTATGTGGTGTCTGGTGTTTAAGCACATTTTCAATATGGTTTTGATAGTATCATGGGTCGGGTCTTCACTGATCTACATTTCCTAGGTCCAAGCTGTCATTCTCTTCTACAAATTTAGGTTTAAATGGAAGCCTACCCAGTAAGTCATTTTGGGTTGTTCTTCCTGTCTATGGTTGATTATGCCCTCATTTCGTTCAGTATTCACACTCTCATAATATTTATTTTCCATCATTATTGTCTTCTGGTCGACCCACCTACATATGTTTATACACATTGTCCCTACTCTTTCATGGCTCCTAGACAACGTTTACCTAGTCGTCGGGGTGGTGTCACAAGTGCATCCTCCTATCATCGTCTACATCACTTTAGTTGGCACTATGTGGCTTATCATTTTAATTATGTGCCCCCTAGAATGAGGAATGAAATTCTTCACTTGGAAGCTAAGGAATTTAGGGATTGGACATACTTTTCTGACTCTGAAATCAATAGTAGCACCTTCAAGTCGACTCTGGATCCCAGCAAAGTTTGAAATAGGAGGCTTATTTTTCTTCACTTAGTGGTTGTGCATCGTCAACTATAAACCTTGCTTCACATGGTCATTTGTGACAAGAAATTTTGCAACTATCAATTATTCATAGGACAAGAGGAAATTAAATGGATCCTATGGGACATTAGATACAATCTAGACAATACCGTGGCCAGATTAACACGGATGGAGCGCTATGTGGTGTTCGATTCCAACTCTGTATTAGATTCACAACCTCAAACACTAACTATTATCAATGCTCTAATATAGAATCCACCTCAAGGAAACGCTAATTCCCTCTCTCCAGTTATCGTATTAGATTAACAATCTCTCATGGCGCTCGGCTTTTCATTTTTGAATAGGCTATGCCTAGCTTTCCTATGCTTGTATGGTTGTTAAGGTGTCTTATTATGCTATATGTTAACATTGGTTTTGTTTTTCTTCTATAAACACACTTTTGCATGCAATTATGTATGGGTAATGCCTTGTCTAAATAGCTTGATATTTAGTAAGTTTTGTAAGTTTTTCTTTATCAATTTGGGAATACAAGAATGTGTTATGTCCACACTACTAGAATACAGGATCACAGAAACTTTTTGGGAGATAAAATTTATTAATGTATTATCAATTTTTTAGTATTATAAATATATTCTAGAAATATTCGAGAAACAATTGTTGCATCCTCTTTTACAAAGGATGATTTGTCAATTATTAAGACTGGGGATTACATTTTTTAAAACTTGGACCTACATCCCTCCATGTTCATCTATTCTTCCTAGCCACTTGGATTAAAGCATCATGGCACCAATATCTTCACACCTCCTCCAGAAGCTTTTAGGATTTTAAGCGTTGACGGAGCATCGAAGGGGAACATGAGGTCGTTCAGTTATGTAGGCATCTTTTGAGATGAGAATTCTTCGCCACTACTTGTATATTCATTCTCTTATGACATTACAACAAATAATATGGTAGAATTTCTTTGCCTAGAGAAAGGCCTAAAAATTGTGATTCGAGAAGGTTATAGACTACTACAGGTACATGCTGACTCTCAAATTGTCATACAATGTCTACAAAAATTATTACATGGCCAACCGGAGGACAAGTTAAGCCACAGTTGGAAAATGCATGATTATGAGTATTAAAAACTTGCTTCCTTCCTTTCAGTATATTCTTCCACACCACACACGGTAGGAAGGAAATAGGGTGGAAGACATATTAGCTAATTGGAGCATCCGCTCTCGGTGCCTGCCCTTTGATGAATCATGGTCGAATGAGGCTCCCATTGAGGACATGCATCAAATCCAATGGTTTCTGGAGTACGATCAATCACAAGCAAAGTGAAGCATCTCTGATGGGGGTGACATTTATGCTTTCAAAAGAATGCTAGTTACCATGATTAGCATGCAGGAAATGTCAGTGGTGAAAAGGAAGGTGTGCTTGGCGATGAGTGCTAGCATCTCCACCTATCCTGACCTCAGCATTGTGTGGCATCCACATCGCCTTCACACTCAAACACATCCACCTTCATCAAATTAATTTAAATGCGGGCATGTGGGGAGAGAGGGGTCTCAGCCTAACATTCCCCTCGTTTTCAATTTCCAACCATCGCACTGATGATGGATTCGTATTAGGATAGAGTGCACATGAATTGGATTTTTAATGTGGGTATTAACATGTGTGCCATGACGCACACTTGTCCTTCTTTGGTTTTCATTCGATCAGGGCTTCTCTCTTGGTCGTTTGATCCTCTCTTATTGGTTTTCTTTATAAACATATGGACCTCGTCCCAACATGGCAGATTTTTAGTACTATTAGCAGGATCGTAGACAATTTACCACTCTCCTTCAACTCTTGGTTACCAACATTGGCACACAATGACTTATGTGAAGGTATTTCTATGTAATTCCAACCTTTACGGTTCATTTCTTGTTGTCAATTCACTGGTTATTGTGTATCATTTCACCTTGGTAGTTTATTTTGTTTTTGCAAGTGCCCATGTTCTTTATCTTGTGTCTCCATAACACAATAACGTGTCCCTCTTTTGAGCTAGTCGTTGTGCTACTCACCGCATCCTCCCAAATTGTTGACTTTATGGGTATATCATTTAGTTGCCCTATATTGGTATGTGGTGTCTGGTAATTAAGCACATTTTCAATATGGTTTTGATAGTATCATGGGTAAGGTCTTCACTAATCTACATTTCCTAGGTCCAAGTTGTCATTCTCTTCTACAAATTTAGGTTGAAATGGAAGCCTACCTAGTAAGTCATTTTGGGTCGCTCTTCCTATCTATGGTTGATTACGCCCTCATTTCATTCAATGTCCACACTCCCATAATATTTATTTTCCATCATCATTGTCTTCTACTCGACCCACCTACATTTGTTTATACACATTGTCCCTACTCTTTCATGGCTCCTAGACAGCGTTTACCTAGTCGTCGGGGTGGTGTCGCAAGTGCATCCTCCTCCCGTCGTCTACGTCTCTTTGGTTGGCACTCTGTGGCTTATCATTTCGATTATGTCCCCCCTGAAATGAGGAATGAAATTCTTCACTTGGAAGCTAAGGAATTTGGGGATTGGACATATTTTTCTGACTCTGAAATCAATAGCAGCTCCTTCAAGTCGACTCTAGATCCCAACAAATTTTGAAAAAGGAGGCTTCTTTTTCTTCACTTAGTGGTTGTGCATCATCAACTATAAAAATTGCTTCACATGGTCATCTGTGACAATAAATTCGGCAACTATCAATTATTTGTAGGACAAGAAGAGATTAAACAGATCCTCCGGGACATTAGATACAATTTGGACAATATCATGGCCAGATTAACATGGGTGGAGAACTACGTGGTGTTCGATTCCAACTTTGGATCAGATTTACAACCTCAAACACCAACTGTTATCAGTGCTCCAGTAGAAGATCCAACTCAAGGAAACTCTAATTCCCTCTCTCCAGTTATCATATTAGATTAACAATCTCTCATGGCGCTCGACTCTTCATTTTTGAATAAAATGTGCCTAGCCTTCCTATGCTTGTATGGTTGTTAAGGTGTCTTAGTATGCTATATGTTAACATTGGTTTTTTTTGTCTGCTCTGAACACACTTTTGCATGCAACTACATATGAGTAATGCCTTATCTAACCAACTTGATCTTTAGTAAGTTTTGTAAGTTTTTTTTATCATCTTGGGAATATGAGAATGTGTTATGTCCACACTACTAGAATACGAGATCACAGAAACTTTTTGGGAGATAAAAGTTATTAATGTATTATCAATTTTTCAGTAATATAAATATATTTATGAAGCTTACAAAAAAAAACCAATTGTCAAACCATTTAAGAATGAGTAAAGTAATGGATGGATGCTTTCAAAATGATCTATTATGTAGCGTAAGTTTTTTATCAAATCTGTAAAGAATATTTATTAAAACATAAATTTATATATATATATATATATATATATATATATATATATATATATAATATATATATATATATATATATAGGTTTTGGTTTATCATTAGAATTTAATTTTTATTGAAATAGTCATATATTATATAATAAAATTAATTCCAATTTGAGATGAGAGCATTTCAAGAAAGATAAAATGTTTTTATAAATATAATGAAATTTTAAATATATTTATAAATCGTTTTATAAAGTTTTTGTTTTCTATCTAAAATTGATTTCATTCCATTTTTATTTTTTCCATTAAACTTTTAGTATTTTCCTAAAAAAATCTTTTGTAATCTATATTATGTTAATTTCACACTACTCAACCAATTCTATTTTTTTCATTATGATAGACTTTTTCTTTACAAAATTATATATGAACCTTTTTTTTAATATTATGAAAGCAATCATTTTCATAAATATTTTTGGCTTTTTCTTATAAAAGATATCCTAAATTTCTCATGGGACTGCTAATTAACAATGAATGAGTGCATTGCTAAGATACTCGTTGATATAGGTCACTGGTTCAAATCCCTTGTGAGTGGTCCCACCTACCTAGCCTTACACAGAAAAGAAAAGAACAAAAAGAACAAAAAATAAGATGAAGAAGAAGAAAGACAAAAAGAAAGAGAAAGAAAAGAAGAAGAAGAAGATATCCTAGACTATTTGCTACATCTTACGCTACCAATTTTATTTTCATTCATCATCATAAACCTTCCCTTTAAATACGGAAAACCATATCTAAGAGGAGCCTAATATTTCACCAACCTCTCTCATGCACTTTCATCACAACATTGCCAATGGTGTGGTAGCATTATAAGTCTCTTTAAGTGTTTCAAATAGGTATGGAACAGAGTTAAATCATACTACATATGCTTTACAATTAATATGACTTTCAATAGAGTAAGAATATAAGACCTTTATAGCAATATGAACTTCCATGAATTAACATATGGAATTTTAATCTCTTTCAGAAAATTCTAAAAAAAAAAATCATCTAAAATAAATGAGAACAACATTGTTATGGTCCTACCTTAATCTCTTAAGTAGAAAGATAGGTTGCTATGTATGGAGATCATCTCTAGTATAGTAAGACCCAGATAGTAGTGTGAAAGCAATAATTGTAAGAAGGCTTACTAGAATATTCTAAAGACTAGAAAATTCGTTCTCTAGAATTAAATAGAAATATATAGAGGTAGAAGCAATGTAATGAGAATTCCGTTGAAGCATATTGTTAATAAAGCTATGTTCAATGGAGAATGCCCCCTTGAAGGGATAGATTAATATTGATCTCATTAATAAAAGTATAACATTATGGTATTTAATTATTTTATTGGCTATTGTGATTGTAATCTATTATTTATGTCATAAATATGAGTAAACTCTAGTATTTCTACTCTACATCTTCCAAATTACTATTTAAGAGCATCATAAGCAGTATTAGATCACTTTCATGAGCCCATATTTAAAAGCATTTTCCAAGATGCAAACATATTTTTGTGTCTATAAATAATATATTAATTTTTCATCTACCAGGTAAATCTACAGTAGGGGAGTAAGGGAAACCAAAAATACAATCAGTTTCACTTGGTTGGACACCCGCGTAATCCATATTGGTACACCTTCAAGTAGTACCACATTAGAAAGACCTATATATAGAATTTCACTTCCACATATCCTAAGGCATATTGGAAGTCCCCTACGTTACATGAAACCAAGTTTAAATAAACCAATATAGATCTATCTTAATCATAGATCTAGCAAGTGCCAATAGGGATCAAATCTCTTAAAGTGCAAACCCCTTTTAGAGTTCAAAAGCTGGAAAAAGGTCAACACCTCAAGATATTATATCCATCTTGGTGCTTGATAGATCCATGGTTAAGATGGATCTATAAATTGATTCAATGCCTTAAAAATCTCCTTGGACACTTGTATTTTGTAGACTACATAGGTTAAACTTCCACTCCAACAAATATTTGTTGCAACTCTAACAAATCTTTGTTGAATTTTAGACAAAATTGACCTAAAAATATACCTAAAAAAAGGGCCAAAATATAGAATAGTGAAACTATTTTAAATGTTTTAAGCATAAGAATTTATTTTTTCCAATTATTTTAAATCATACATACATAGTTTTTTTAATCATATATAATATATACATATTTGACATTGAAATGTTTTACTTAACATGGACATTGAAACATTTTGTTTATGTATCACATTGTACTCATTAAAATGTTTTTTTTGTTATATGTTTTTAAATACACATCAATATTATTTAATATTGCATATTGAACAATTGTATTTATGACTCACATTGAATTTTGTATTACCAGTCTCGGTCCATCATATCCAGATCTACCAAGTACCGAGAGAAATCAAATATCTTACAAACCTCTTTTGGACTGAAAAGAGATTTGATCTCTTCGGGCTCTTGGTAGATCCAAAGTTTAGATGAATCTAGGCTATTATTTTATACATTTCACATCTCTATGTATAAAATTATTCTAATTTTTTTATTGTATTAAAACCTTGATTTCATCTCTATGAAATATCCACTAAATATTTTTAGTGGTAGTGAGGGTAGAGGGTTTAGATATATCTCAATATTATAATATGTTTCTTTTAGATTTAAGTAAAAAATTGTTGTAAAATTAAGTTAAAATAAAATATTTAAAAAATATTTTGATAGTGAAATGAGTTATGGTTTTTGGGCATGTTATTGATAAGTCATCATATTGGCACATGGTGTTGTGAGAAAACCTATTTACAAGTTAATAGTATCCATGGTAAAGTGGGGGTGAATATCCATGATTAAGAATCTTGTATATTGTAAGTATTAAGTTTTTATATGCTTATTAATTAAATTTAAATATGGTTACAAAATCATTATTAGTTTCTGCCAAGGCAATGCTAGTATTAGTTTAGCATTGACCAATGAAACTTATAATGTTTAGCTTTGAAAAATAAATATTTTTTTCAATATTATTAAAAAGATATTTTTCACATATTTGATTGGACCATAACTTGAATTCTTTATTGTAACCTTTACATAATATAATGCCATATGGATAACTGCAATCACATATTTTATGCCACAATTTATGGATATGGTTCTAATATTCATATTCATGCATGATTTTTAGATATTTGTGTAGTGGTTTTTTAATCCAAAAATAAAATCCTTGAAAATAGTTCGTACCTAATTAAATAACATATTTACCATAAATTACTTCCAACCATAATTTAAGCAAGTTCTTGCATTAAAAAATTGATAGAAATAAGATGTAATTAAATATACTTATCAGAGTCACTTCCCAACATTATTTGTGTTTTCCTTGGCACTTATGTAGGAGTAAATAGACTTACTAGTGGTTACTACCCACCAAAATTTATGCAAGTCCTTGTGTCTCAACAATAATTAATTTATCCACGTCACATTTCAATTTATTAGTTCCTTCCAAAGCAAGACTATATGATTGTAACATTTGTTTTAACTTATATAATAAAATAGACCTTAATTTATAGCTACTATTTATATGTTATATATTTTAATGTGATGTGTATATTATGATTTTCTTTTATTAAAAAATTATTTCTAATTTTTATTAATAAAAACAAAATTATAATATAGGCTTTCCCATGTCTAAAAAAATGAATTTGTTTATTTTGATTATTTTTTAATTTGTATTATTAATTGAACCAACAATGACATGTTTACAGTGATTTACTGACACTACTACAACATCGTTCCCATGTTGGGCTCTATATTACTTTTAATTCTCTTTTTTTAAATTAAGCTCACATGTAAATGTTAAATGTTTACAAACATTTACACCACTACAACATCACCCCATACTGGTATGACTTTTTTTAGTATTTTTATAGACATTTAAAAAAGGTGTACATATTTACTAACTTGCTTACATTAGGCTTACATATCTCCCATATATTGCATTGCAATTATTAATATTTTTTGAATGTCACATGTTAATTTTATATTAAAAATTGAATGAATTATATAAGTAATTGGTTTTTTTTTTCCAATTATTTTTCTCCTTAGGCATTGAAATATTTTATTATCTTTAACATTAATTTATTTATTGTATACATTTTCTTCAAACTCAAAAGCGAAAATATAAGATCTTTTTTTACTTTTAATTATTTTATCTCTTTAAATTGATATAAAATTATGTAACTTCACATGCACCTCTAAATATTTTATTCATGGTTGAGAGTGAGTGAAATATTTGTACCACATCTCCTTCATATTGGGTTGTAGTATCAATAACAAATTGTGCTTGAGAGTGGGACTATTAATGTTTTTAGTTAAAACTAACCAAATACATATATTCATTTTTGTTTTTTATTATATCCGACATTGTTTTTATTTAGATAATATTTTATTTTTATTTTTTAATGGACATGTGCCAACTTGAGGTGGAACACGAAAGGAATTACACATCTCCCTCATATTGGGTTGTGTGCAACCAGAGATCCTTTTGTTGCTATAGTGCATTGAAAACAACACTCGAAGAGATTACTCTCTAGTATCACGGTAATCAAGTAGTATGATTAAGGGTACAATAAATCCCCCTTAGTTAGGGCTTTGAGAAATTGGGTTGTGTTGGACCCCACATTTATATTAGAGAGCTATAGCACTTAGCACTTCCTTCCCCTCAAGACTCTCTTACTAGACCATCAAATTCCTACATAAATGGTTGTATTGAGAATTTGTGCATTCTATCATCGAAAACCTTGTTTCTTGCTCCCACTATACGAAAATCTTGTATAAACTACAATATTGAGAAATTGACCATTATATTAACATAATAGTGTTCAAGCAAGAATTTAACTCTGTAGGATTACCAAAAAAATTCCAAGTCCTAACCACACCCTTATTTGTTACATACCTCAACAGAGTCTATCTATCAATCTATGCATCACGGTACCGCTCTCTAATAAGCCTTTTTAGTGGACCCACTCACTCTCCTACTAGGAAACTATTTCAATAGACCTAG
This sequence comes from Pinus taeda, assembly GCA_000404065.3. Taxonomy (NCBI): domain Eukaryota; kingdom Viridiplantae; phylum Streptophyta; class Pinopsida; order Pinales; family Pinaceae; genus Pinus; species Pinus taeda. Next base: position 28,715 of record APFE031015259.1, read on the forward strand.
AACATTGTACCAATAACCCTGGTATCACTCTCTATTAACCTTTTTCTTGTGGACCCACTTCTCTATGGCTACTAGAAGCGTTGAGCTATCCACCATAGTCTCCTTAGAAACTCAATGTGATGAGTTGCAACACATAATAGACTACAACCACTCCTCTACCAAGCAAAATTGTGATGCCATTAATGATAATCTCGCCAAATTGGACTCAATTCTAGACTCTTTGTCCAAACTCATGGCTATATTCAATGAATTTGCAAGTTATTAATAACCAGGCCAATTATCCCAAGAGGAACGAGATGAACCATACAGTCCCATGTTGCCTCACTTTACCCACTTATTCATGACTATGATTCGAATGTGGCACAGAATCACTAAAGTAGATCTAAAAAAAATGATGGCTTCCACCACACAAGTTGGGTCACTCAACTGGGACATTAGTTCTCCCTACATGGCATCACAAATGACTTAATGAAAAATCATGTGAGTGTCTTATATTTAGATCTTGAACACTAGCAATGGTGGCAATGGCATGAGAACCCCCACAACATTCATATTCCTTGGGCATAATTTGTCTCGAACCTATATGAACTCTTCAAAACATACACTTATCATTTGTGCCAACTAACCAAGCTTAAACAATATGGTACACTTAAAGAATTCATATCCACTTTTTAACAAATTGTTGTTTGCACTAAAGGTATGGCAATACCTTCTGGAGGGAATATATTATTAGCGATTTGTAAAAAAAAAAAAAATACATGCACAAGTCTTAATGTCTCATCCTAAAGAACTAGGGAAACCCTAAAGGTGGACCTGAAAGCTCAAACTAAAAGGACATCATTTATTCCCAATATCTATCCCACTATTTTTCCCCCTTACAAATTCTTCTCCTTCCTCCCCACCTCTCAAGATACACAAATTAGATCATGTTAAAATTGCCAAGCACGAATTTAAAATTCTCTACTACAAATGTGATGAGAAATATTTTCTAAACATAAATGTAAAGAGCACATTTTCCAAACTTAAATTTCAAAGGACATTTAGGATGTTGAAGTTGAAGATATACCTCAAAAGACTATGCCTCCATCCATTAATATGTTCCTCCATCTACTCCATAGGATGTGGAACCATGGATCTCCCTATGTGTCTTTATTAGAATTTTGACTGCTCAACCCTTAAATTTATTGCTTACATCAAACATCGCAAAGTCATTATCTTAATTTATAGGGGTAGCAACCATTATTTCATTCACCAAGATGTAGACCAATAAACGCACTACTATATCCATGATGTTAACAACTTTAATATCATTATTGTTATTGGTGATTCCATACAATGTGATGGTCATTGTGAAAATTTATGGCTTCAAATGGGGATTATTCCTTGAAAGTCCGCATATATTACATATATCTTATTGAAATGAGTGGTTGTAGCATTATCTTGGGTGTTGAATGGTAATGGACATTAGTTCCCATCACCATGGATTTGCATGAGTTATAATTAAGTTTCCACTAGAAGAGGCACCACTACACATTCAAAAAAATCATAGCTAATTCTCTAGAGATCATCAACAATGATTGTATGGAAAAGATATAAAAAAAATCACATTCAAGCATTGTGGCCCAATTTCATATGAATCAAGCCTTTAAGACACCTCCTCAACCCATTCATCCTGAGATGCAATTAGCCTTGGAAAAACACCAATTTGTCTCTAAAAGTCCCCAACACCTACCACCCTCCCAAAATGAGTATGATCATTCAATTCTACTCGTACCAAGTAGCCTCCCACCTAATGTATGCCCTTATTGCCATCCATTTTCTAGAAAATTGAAATCAAAAATATAGTTAAAAAAATTAAATCATAATTGCTAATGGTGATTCCATGTAATGTGATGGTCATTATGCCCCCAAGGGTGTAGGTTAATTGTCAATAGAGTGTATTGTAAGGCACCCCTTGTGATTCCATTGTTTCAAACCTTGCCTAACCTATGTGTCATACTTGGGGGTGTGTGGTACATCTAGAGGTTATAGTGATAGCAGTTGAAATCAACCCCCCATCATGCAAGTATAATGCCAGCCTAGGTGTTGATTCCTCAGACCCAAAAAAAATGTGATGGTCATTGCGAAAATGTGCGGCTTCAAATGGGTGATTATTCCTTGAAAACACGCATATATTTTATTGAAATGAGTGGTTGTGACATTTTCTTTGGTGTTGAGTGGTTATGGACATTAGGTTCCATCGTCATGGATTTTCATGAGTTATACATGACCAATGGGAAGGGCGTCACTACTCTTTCAAAAGAATCATAGATGATTATCTAGAGATCAATAGTGGTTTCCATATATAAAGTAATTTTGAAAATTTGAATTTAGGCATTATGACCCAATTCCATATAATCCAAGCCTTTGAGACACCACCTCAACCCATCCATCCTAACATGCAAATAGTCTTAGCTAAACAATAAATTGTCTTTAAAAGCCCCCCAAGGCCTATTTCCCTTCTAAAGTGAGTATGATCATTTTCTTCCACCCATACCAAGTAGCCACCCATCCAATGTATGCCCTTATCACCATCCATTTTCCCATAAAATGAAATAAAAAAGATAGTTCAAAAGTTTCACCCTATTAGATTCATATACCCAAGTACCAATGCTCATTTGTCTCTAATTTTCATGGTCCTCAAGAAAGAAAGCACTTTGTGTATATATCATAACTTTCAAGCTCTCGACAAATAACAATTAAAGATAAATTTTCCATCTCCATAGTTGACAACCTTTTGCATGATCCCAAAGGCACTCAATTATTCATCAAACTTCATCTACGCTCTAGTTATCGCCAAATTTTCATAAAAAAGGAAAAATATTCCCAAATATACTTTTCACACCATGAAGGGCGTTACAAGTTCTTAGTGATGTCATTTGGCCTTTGCAATACATATTCCACCTTCCATGCTCTCATCAACATTTTTCAACCCTTTTTCCATCATTTTTTCCCCTTCTATTTTTATGACATATTGATTTACATTAAAATTTGGTAAGCCAATGATACCATGTGGATTAGGCCTTATTATTGTTAGTTAATCATCAACCCTTTCTCAAGAAATTCAAATGTCCCTTTGATATCTCTAAAGTGGAATATTTGGGCTATATTGTTTTTCATGATAGGGTACATGTGGATATGAAGAAAATTGAAGCAACAAAGGATTGACCCTATCCCAAAAATCTTAAAATTTTAATAGGTTTTCTTGATCTCATTGAATATTGCAGAACGTTTGTTAGGGACAATAGTAAGATTGTGGATCCTCTCACATCCTTGCGCAAAAGAAATGCTTTCAATTGGAATGAAACCACAAAACAAACCTTCTAAGATTTGAAGAATTTTATGTGTACAACCCCACTATGCACTCTACCACATTTCACTAAGACCTTTTTCATGGAATGTTCTAGTAAAGGCATCAGATCAGTGCTCATGCAAGATGGATAATCATTAGCCTTTACCAACAAACAACTACATGAAATATACTTGGGAAAATCAACTTACAGAAAAAGGATCACCATATTGCATGTTGTGGATATTTGAGCATCCATACCCACTTGGGAATGTTTCGATACTAAAACAAATCATGGCAACCTAAAATACTTCTTAGAGCAAAGGATTTCATCCCCCCATGTGACAGAAATGGTTCACCAAAAATGTTGCGATATCAATATGAGATAATTTGTAAGAAGGGTAAGGAGAATATGGTGGCAAATGATCTCTTGAAGGCATGAAGAGGAAGGGTTCCTCTTTTCACTATTCTTCGTAGTACTGAATTGGTTAAATAATTTCTATAACAAATGGTTAATGAATTCCAAGATCACTTACCTATTACAACAACTTCAAATGGAAACTCATGCATACCAAAGTTACACTTGGAAAAGTGAAGGCTTCATTATTCGTATTTGAACAAGCAATCCACCTTTAAATTAACAGTGTTATGTAAACTCCGTGTCTTTCCAAGAGCGTGTCATTCAAGCTTTCATAAATATATAAAAGAATCAAACATCAATTTTTTTCAAACTGTGTGATAAAGGAAATCCACACTTTTGTGGAAAAATGTGACAATTTCCAATAAAACAATGGAGAAACAATGGAACCTCCAACCAAACTACAAGCTTTACCTGTTCCGCTAGATATGGGGATTAACATTTCTATGGACCTAATTATAGATTTACCCAAATCTAGCAATAAATTTTTCATCATAGTTGTGGTTGATCGTCTTCCAAATATGCTTATTTTTGTGCTCTACATCACCCCTTTAAAGTGTCCTCGGTCACTTAAGTCTTCATATTTAAAATGTTGGCATTATGATGCATGTGTTGTACTTGATGGCAACCCACTTATAGCAGAACAACTCACTTGTATATGGTAACTAGATGAATCTACAGGAAAGATATCAGAGATATCAAATGTAATAGAATGCATGGCAGTTGTGTTTACAGATATGACAAAATACAGGGCAGTTCAAAGGAATCAGTTCAGAAGTAATGTATAAAAGCAAATCACATTATAACATGTATGTTCAAAGGGAACAAAGTAATGGTACAAAAGAATAGGATGAAGGAACAAAGGACTACAAATCAGAATCAAGAAGTTGAATAAAAAGGACATTTTCAGGTATGTTAAGTTGTATACGCAAGTTCACTGTACAAAAATAGCGTATACACACGGGTTAACAGAACTAAAGGAGCGTATATGCATACACCCACTTTCACAGAAGGAAAAGTGCATACATGTTGGAAAACCAAGGTTTTGGTCTGAGGTATCTAGTCCAAGGTATTTTGGTCCAAGGTATTTGGTCTGAGGTATTGACCCTAGGTGTTTGGTCCAAGGTATTGGTCCTAAGTGGTTTTGGTCCAAGGTATTGTGAAAGGCCTAAAACTATATAAGGAGGAGAAATCATTAGGCCAAGTGTGCAAGTATTGAATATCTTCTGAAGTGTTAGATCATATACGCAGGTTATGAGCTTCTGATGCTTTGCTTGGTCTGATCTAAGGATGCACCTATGTGGTTGATGATGGTTGATGGATTGGGATCATAAAGCCTGAAATGAATTATTATTATGTGGTTTGATCATGGACAGCCTAGATCTGAATACTGACGCATGTTTTATTCTGTAAATGTTATGATCTAGGTATAACTGAAGTATGGAATGTATGTGAAGTTTTAAGTTAGTATTTGCAGACATGTACATTGTTTCGTTTTGATAAAATCACGTATACACGTTGGTTCGACACATCGAAGTACCATATACCTTATGAATGATGATGTTTGAAGTTGCAGTTGGTTCTGGTTGTTGATGCAAAGTTCTGAGTTATGCTTTTTGTTCTGGTCACTGCATTTTGGTGACAGTGTTTTGAATGTTCAGATTGATTGATTGTGATTTACTTCAGTAATGATGGATGAGATCTAATGATGGATCAGGATCATAATGACTTATCATTATGTGATCTGATAATGGATGGGCTAGATCTGCTTGCTAACACATGTTTTATCCTTTATATGTGATGATCTGGGTATGTCTGAAGTTAGGAAGTGCAGCGAAGTTATAAGTAAGTATATGAAGATCTATACGTTGGTTCACTTTGGTGAAGTTATGTATACACGCTGATTCGGCGCTTCCAAGTAGCGTATACACTTTGATGCATGGTTTTGAGGTTACAGTTGGTTCTGAATGATGATGCAGTGTTCTGGGTTCAGATCTGTGTATTATCTATTCCAATTGATTGGTTGAAGTTGATTAAGTATGAATGAATGGTTAATGCAGTTGTGTCAAAGGTTCAAAGGTTGTCAGTGATTGATTGATTTTGGTTGATTCAGAGAGTGATGATTGAGTTTCAGTGATTGGTTGATGCATATGTATTTGATGGTTGTATTGCAATGGTGATTGATTCTAAACTTCAATGTTGTTAATGGGTCCAATATGAAAATTGGATGAAACGAGGCCTTCATGTGTATTGTTGTGTACCAGGAGCATCCAGTCTGAAAATTTATGAAACGTGGTCCCTGGAGGAAGAAAGAATGTCGTAGCCTTCTGTAGGTCGGCACCTATGTACTAGTAAACATATCGGCTAGTACAAGAGCTAGGGGGTTGTAGCTCCTTTCTAAAAGACGCTGGAGAATGAGAGAAGGTTGTAACCTTCTACAGGTAGAAGCCTGCGTACTGGTATGAGTTTGCACCAGTACAATGTTGTAAACAGATTTTCTTATTATTAAAAGAAGACAGAGACGACGACAGCAAGTGGTTTTGACCCACATTGGGTTTCCACCTTAAATCTTGGTGTTCATGTGTGTTGCTTATGTGTGATGATTTATTCTGTTATTATTGTACATGGTTACTATTTAATGTTTAATAAAGTACTGATGAGCTGAATAAAGATCAACATATGATGAATTAATTGAATCATAAGTTCACTGGATATACGCTAGTTCCTTTAAGAACAGTTGCATGCACACGCGAGATCCCTTCACTAAAGTGGCATATATAAATCTGATTATGGAAATGAATAATTATTGATTTGCTAAGACTGATTCACCCTCCCCCCCTCTCAGTGTTATTTCCAACAATTGGTATCAGAGAAGGTCCTTTGGCAGAAGCTTGATCGCTTGAAGGAGATCCATAGAAAACAATGGGAAAGAAGAAAGCACCTCAAAAGAAGAAGGCATCTCAAAGGAACTGTGACAGTGAAAGAGACGATTGGGGATTATGTGGAAGCAACTCTTCAGATTTAGAATCACCTCAGAATGAAGATGAATAAGCAAAAGAACTATCAGGTATGATTTTGTTATCCTTTGGTGATACATTTCTCTGCTCATTTGAAGATGATGAAAGTGACAGCGAAACAACTGAATTTGCTCTTATGGGTGGAAGAGAAAGGTATCAAATAGAGGTAGAATTTAAAAAGCTCACAGACAAAATTAGAGATCAACAAGATCTATTCGACAAAAGGGAGTGTACCTTCAAAGAAGAAGCTACCAAACTAAAAACTCAACTGGAGGAAGGAAACAAAGTAAGGAAGCAGTACAAGGAAAAGGAAGATCAATGTCAAAAGCTACAGGATGAAGTGACATCATTAAGAAATGAAGTAAATAAAAGGAGAACAACAATCCAGAAACTTAAATATAGATCCAGTTACTATGAAAGTCTTGAAGCTAAGATCCTATCTCTAAAAGAAGATTTTGAAAAATTAAGTAAGCAGAATGAAGAACTACTCCAAGCTCTTGAAGAACAAGAAAACAAAGTTCTCGAATTAAGGCAACAAGTGGAAGAAGGAAGAAAAGTTGAATAAATCATGAAGAAGCAGTATCTTGAAAAGGAAGAGCAATATCAGGTTGAGGTAAATATACTAAAAGGTAAATTAGAAGAAAAGGATAAGCTTTTACGATTTCAAGATAGTACTAATATTTTGGATGATATTCTTAGTAGTCAAAGGTCTCTTGCCATCAAATCTGGTCTTGGTTTTCATGAATATGTTGAAGGTGAATCTAGCTCACAAGGTGAGGCAAGGAACTCTAATGCAAAATCTGAAATGTTCAACAAGGAGATGAGAGGTCAACCCCATCAACAACCAAGGAAAGAAAATTTTCAAAGAAAATCTTTTACTCCTAACTGTGGAAGTGATAGTCCGTCATTTCCTCAAATGAATAATGTTGAATGCTTTATATGTCATAATTTTGGACATGTTGCAGCAAGATGCAGAAGTAGAATGGTTCAAGACCATCACACAGAAAGATTATCAGCTTCCAAGTACTTTAAGGGATATTGTTTTTCTTGCAATATGTTTGGTCACAAAGCCATTGACTGCTATAGAAGGAATATGAAACATGTAAGATGTTATGCATGTAACAAATTTGGACATATAACAAAAGAATGCTGGAGAAAATTTTGGGCACCATCCTAAAGGAGAAAACATCATCACACTTGAAGATACGGAAGAAGAAGGAAGTACAGTCAGAAAAATGTGGCATGGCACAGTGTACAAACATAACAGACTCGGGGGGAGCTGAAAGTGTGAAACTTCGGTGTTCTAAATCTCATACGCAAGTTTCGTGAAGACAAGTCGCGTATATACGCGAGTTCGAAGCTGCTCAACCGCGTATATGTTGGTTTAATGAAGAATCAGTGGGAAGGACTTAGAAAAATGATCTGATACGATTTAGACAATTTTCAATTATCTTTTCTGCCTTGATTATTAATGACTACAGTATATAGAAGTGCTTTTTGATGACTTGATGTATATCTGATTCATGATGATGCCTTGATATTTCCTACTGATATATACAATGATCAGATCTGACAGTGAACAGATGGAACAGGTTCAGGGGGAGAACATGGTATGCTTCTAATAAAGCAATGTTGGCATTATGTTTAGAAGTCTTTGGTACCTAATCAATGATGATGATGCTTATGTGGCTAAAGTGTTTAAATGATACATCTTGCTATGATACGGTTATGAGTTTCTCATGATGAAATCTCAGATGATACTTGTATTGCTTGGGGTTACATAGTTGTTATTCAGATCATATTTATGGATGACTTTTTGATGATGCATACAGTACATATATGTTGCTTACACGGTGATTTTCATAAGGATAAGGAGAAGTACAAAGCTTGAGTACACAACTTCATTATTTGATGATAAGCCACGCATTTCTTTTATGCTGGTGTTATCATGCCTTCAAAGATGCATGTGTAGTTATGATACAGGATTCCTGTAGTTCTTGGCTCTCGCATCGTTGAGGATTGTTGTTATTGATGGTATCAAGAAATCTGGACAAATGACCATGTGCTCATGGTTTGCTAGATACATAATTGATGGATACACATTATGTTGGATACATAAATGATTACTTAAGTTGCATATTGATAAATATTGTTGGTTGGCCAAGAGAATGGTGTTATTGCAGGTCTCCTGAAGACATAGCTATTTGAAGACATGGATATTCGAAGACATGGCTTACTTAGTCACATAATGATGATGAGTTCTTACCTTATGATGATAGGTTGATACTCACATATGTTGATTATCATGGTTGATGTTTATCAGATGTGGGATGTTCCCTAGTGATGATACATGGTTGATATATTGAAGGTTCTTGTGAAAAGATCATGCAATTCTTGATGATGATGTTATGATCATATATGATGACTATGGTGTCTTCACATACATATGATATGATATGAATGATTTTGTGCTACTACTTGAAGATATGACATATGCTTAGTTGATTCATGGAAGGTTATGATAAGGCTCTTTCTACTAAGGAAAAGAAGCAAGTTGATCTTAATGAGATCAAGAGGATGATTTGATATCTATATGCATGCTACTTTGTCACAGGTTGATGATATTTACATTGTCATATCTTGGGAACTAATGGTGGACATATACATATTGTTGGTCTAGATGTTGTTGACAGATGCTTATGGTGCAGATCATACATGGTGTATGATAGTCACTGATGACTATCATGGTCTTGTTAGATATTTGGTCTCTGTTATAAATGTCATGTATATCATTTGATGTAAAGGTCATATAAAAACCCATGATGTAATAATTTGTCTATGTCTATCGTAGTCTTTTGATGAGTCCTTTTTGGTCATATGATGTAATTTGTACCCCCACTATGCATGGGAAGGATGATGTAATAATTATTATATTTCAGTCATGTATAAATTGGTATATCCCCACTTGGTTGGGAGGATGAGTCAAATTTGGTATATCCCCACTTGGTTGGGAGATTGATGTATGAATGAGTCATTGGTGATAGGAAGGCCAAATTCACATAGTTGAATTATGGAGTCATGTTATTCTTTTGGAAAATATTTTGCAGTCTCCGCATATACTCAGGGGGAGCATGGATGATATAGTGCATCTCAACATGAACAAAGGGGGAGTTCAATCAGAGAATTCAGCATGTGCCTAGGGGGGAGCATGATTAATGTTTATATTCAGATATGAAAGTCTTCATTTTGGTCAGCCCTTTTCCCTTGATATCAAAGGGAGAGAATATTTTGGTCTGCCCTTTGCCCTTGATGTCAAGGGGGGAGAGTATTTTGGTGATGCTTGTTATCTCTAACAGTTTCTATAGCTTGCAGTAATCAGCACCAACATGATTGCCATCAAGTCCAAAGGGGGAGATTGTTGGCATTATGATGCATGTGTTGTACTTGATGGAAACCCACTTATAACAGAGCAACTCACTTGTATATGGTAACTAGATGAATCTACAGGAAAGATATCAGAGATATCATATGTGACAGAATGCATGGCAGTTGTATTTACAGATATAACAAAATACAGGGTAGTTCAAAGCAATCAATTCAGAAGTAATGTATAAAGGCAAATCACATTATAACATGTCTATTCAGAAGACACAAAGTAATGGTACAAAAGAATAGGAAGAAGGAATAAAAGACTACATATCAGAATCAAGAAGTTGAATAAAAATAACATTTTCAAGTTTGTTAAGTTGTATACGCAGGTTCACTGTAGAAAAATAGTGTATACACGCGGGTTAATAGAACCAAAGGAGCGTATACATATACACGCACTATCACAGAAGGAAAATAGTGTACATATTGGAAAACCAAGGTTTTGGTTAGAGGTATCTAGTCCAAGGTATTTTGGTCCAAGGTATTGATCCAAGGTATTTGGTCTGAGGTATTGACCCTAGGTATTTGGTCCAAGGTATTGGTCTTAGGTGGTTTTGGTCCAAGGGATTGTGAAAGGCCTAAAACTATATAAGGAGGAGAAGATAATTAGGCCAAGTGTGCAAGTATTGAATATCTTCTGAAGTGTTAGATCATATATACAGGTTATGAACTTCTGATGCTTTGTTTGATATGATCTAAGGATGCACCTATGTGGTTGATGATGGTTGATGGATCGAGATCATAAATCCTAAAATGAATTATTATTACATTGTTTGATCATGGACAATCTAGATCTGAATACTGATGCATGTTTTATTCTGTAAATGTTATGATCTAGGTATGACTTAAGTTTGGAATGTATGTGAAGTTTTAAGTTAATATTTGCAGACATGTATGTTGTTTCGCTTTGGTAAAAGCGCGTATACACGTTGGTTCGACACATCGAAGTAGCGTATACCTTATGAACTATGATGTTTGAAGTTGCAGTTGGTTCTGGTTGTTGATGCAGAGTTCTGAGTTATGCTTTATGTTTTGGTGACTACATTATGGTGACAGTGTTCTGAATGTTCAGAGTGATTGATTATGATTTACTTCAGTAATGATGGATGAGATCTAATGATGGGTCAAGATCATAATGACTTATCATTATGTGATCTGATAATGGATGTGCTAGATCTGATTGCTAACACATGTTTTATCCTTTATATGTAATGATGTGGGTATGTCTGAAGTCGGGAAGTGCAGCGAAGTTATAAGTAAGTATTTGTAGATCTACAAGTTGGTTCGTTTGGTGAAGTTGCGTATACACGTTGGTTCAGCTCTTCCAAGTAGCGTATACACTCTAATGCATGGTTTTGAGGTTACAGTTGGTTCTAAATGATGATGCAGTGTTCTGGGTTCAGATCTGTGTACTATCAGTTCTAGTTGATTGGTTGAAGTTGATTAAGTATAAATAAATGGTTAATTCAGTTGTGTCAAAGGTTCAGAGGTTGTCAGTGATTGATTGAGTTTGGTTGATTCAGAGAGTGATGATTGAGTTTTAGTGATTGGTTGATGCAGATGTATTTGATGGTTGTATTGCAATGGTGATTGATTCTAAGTTTCAATGTTGTTGATGGGTCCAGTATGAAAATTGGATGAAACGAGGCCTTCATGTGTATTGTTGTGTACCAAAAGCATCAAGTCTGAAAAATTATGAAATGTAGTCCTTGGAGGAAGAAAGAAAGGTTGTAGCCTTCTGTAGGTCAGCACCTACGTACTAGTAAACATATTGGCTAGTACAAGAGCTAGGGGGTCGTAGCTCCCTTCCAGAAGAAGTTGGAGAACAAGAGAAGGTTGTAACCTTCTACAGGTAGAAGTACTAGTAAACATATTGGCTAGTACAAGAGCTAGGGGGTTGTAGCTCCCTTCCAGAAGAAGCTGGAGAACAAGAGAAGGTTGTAACCTTCTACAGGTAGAAGCCTGCGTACTGGTATGAGTCTGCACCAGTACAATGTTGTAAACAAATTTTGTTATTATTAAAAGAAGACAGAGATGACAGCAGTAGGTGGTTTTCACCCACATTGGGTTTCCACCTTAAATCTTGGTGTTCATGTGTGTTGCTTATGTGTGATGATTTATTCTGTTATTATTGCACATGGTTACTGTTTAATGTTTAATAAAGTAATGATGGATTGATTAAAGATCAACATATGATGAATTAACTGAATCATAAGTTCATTGGATATACACTGGTTGCTTTAAGAACAGTTGCGTGCACATGCGAGATTCCTTCGCTAAAGTAGCGTATATAAATCTGATTATGGAAATGAAAAATTATTGATTTTCTAACACTGATTCACCCCCCCTCTCAGTATTATTTCCAACATAAAATCCATGGTCTACCACAAATTAATGTAACAGACTATGACCTCGCTTTCACTGGTGATTTATGGAAGGTTTTTTTAGCTCTAGAACACTCAATTGAATCTTAGCACCACCTATCATCCCTAGGATGATAGTCAAATCAAAGCTATCAACAAGTGCTTGGAAGCATATTTGAGATGCCTTACTTCAAGATGACAATTCCAATGGGTTCAATGGTTACATCTAGCATAACTGTGCTACAAGAAGACTTAGCATAATGGTGGTACAATACAAATTATCATGATGCCACTTGAATGACTCCCACTGAGGCTATATATGGCCAAAAGCCCTCATCAGTGTTATCCTACTCACATGGAGTCTCTCAAGTGCAAGAGATCAACAAAACCCTCACAGCGTGTGCAAATAATCTTCACCCTCAACGATAATTTGGTAATGGCTCAAAACCGATGAATCAACAAGTTAATCAGCATCATTCTAGATGACATTTTGAAGAAGGAGAACATGTGTTCCTTCATTTGTAACCTTATAAGCAAACCTCCCTCAAAGACAACCACCACCAAAACTTGTTCCCAGGTTTTATGACCCCTATAAGACCTTCAATGCATTGGGAAAATCACTGACAAATTGAAATTTCTTAAGTCACTCTAAAATTCATCCAATCTTTCATGTATCATGTTTAAATAAAGTGGTTAAATCTAATTGTTGTATTCAAACTAACCTACCAAAACTTAATGAAGAAAACTCCATGTGGATGTATTTTGAAGTCATTATCAACAAAACAAAGCATTGTTTTGGACAACACGCTATCCAAAAGGTCCTAATATAACAAAAGGATAGATAGGTTGGTAAATATGGAAGCCATCTCCAGTAAATAAGGCTCATGTAATATTGTGAAAGCAATAATTGTAAATAACTTATTAGATTCTTTAAACTGTTCATATGAGGTAGATAAAACTCATAAAGAAGTAGAAGCAATGTAATAGGTGTCCTATGAAGCATATTGTAATCAAAGCTCTGCTCATTAAAAGTTTCCACTTCATAGAGACGAATGAGCATTGCTCTCATTAGTAAGGGTATTAACATTTTTTAGTATCTTAATTCCTTTATTTCCTATTGTGATTATAATCAATCATGTGTAGAATATACCTATATAAACTATTTGTATTCTACATCTTCCAATTTACCAATAGAAAACACCACAAACATGAACTTTTATAAATTAATATATAATAATTACAATCTCTTTGAGAAAACAAATAATTTCTCCATCTAAAGTCAATCACTAGTTATGAATATATCTAGTTACTATCGTTGTAGGTCTCTCCAAACAAACTTAGTCAACACAATACAACAATGTTTAATGCACCTTTGGTAACAACTCTTATGCACAAGACTCTTGGGATTCCATGCTTACCATAGCAATCCAACTTTATAGTGATCTTTTCACTAATTTAGGAGGGGGGAGTGGGGAGAGGGGAGCGGCCAAATAAACAATTTCCTAAATTATTGGACTAATTTTGAAAGTTGTTTCAAGTAAATTAACTAAACTCTAAGTAACTAGTTATCTTCTTTTTTGAATTTAAATCCTTGTGATTTCTTTTTAATAATGGGAATTTATGTACTAAACTAGCATAAATCCATCTTAATACTAAGTCTACCAAGCATTGAGAGGGATCAACACTCTTGAAATGAAAACCACTTTTTGAATGCAAAGCTTGAGGAAAAGATTGCACCTCTAGAAATTTGAACCCTCCAATGCTTATAGATCCAAAATAAAGATGAATCTATTCTAGTTCTTTATAATATTTTATATTATATGTAAATTTCACATTTTTGTATATAGAAATATTCTTATTGCACCAAGAGGCACTTTATCATCTAGTGTGGGGGAGATGTTGCAGTGTTTGTAAATGAATGTAAAAAATTTTAATGTTGACTCAATATGGGAGAAATGTTAAATCAAAAATGATGTTGATTCAATTAAAAAAGTAATAAATAATAAAACAATTCACTTCAATTTGTTATATTGTGATTTTGTTTGTATTATTATTATTGTAAGCCATACACCAAATTGGTGTATGAGACCCCCTTGTTTGTGGGACAAAGGACCCACAAATCTACGTAGGCATACATACTCTACCCCCCTTTAGTTTTGAACTTGTAACATCTCGGGAGGAAACACGTGTTCTTAACTCTATTAATAAAGTTACAAATGATTTATCATAGTATGCATCACATTAAAATAAACTTAATAATAATAATCCATATTCACAACCATTAGTAAATATACAAAATTTTGATAAACTTTATTAATAAATGTGTTTGTATAAATTAAATTCTTAAAATCGCAAAACATGTCAAAGTAAAATGCTATATATATATTCAAAATTGTAATAAACGAAGTATTATATAAAATAGTGAAATCAAGGTTCAAATCCCTAATATGTCTATATATATATATATATATAGAGATCGCCATGTTATGAAGTATTATGTAAAACCGTGAAATAAAGCTTCAAATCCACGGTGGCTCATGTTGGAAAATGTAACTATGTTCAATCTTCAATAATGTACTTGAGTCATTATGTAATGTACTTATCAAAAGAATGAAGAAAAGAATTTTTATTATTATTATTGTGACCTATTAAAGCATGGGTTTCATACTTGGGTCACCATCTTCTAGGTCAAAGTCCACATTGAGGACTATAGAATTATTGTACATTTAAAGAGACTCTTCTTGGGCTTTTGAATCATGTAAAAAGGTTAAGTATTGAGTCAAATATGAATTATGTAACCTCCACACCATGTCGGCCTAGAAGAAGATCAAGTAGGCCTAAGGACCCTATTCGACCCCACAAGAATCCTATAAAATGAATCACATCGAATTCATTTGAAGTTTCACTCTCTCATCAAGTTCGAATTCACTTGTAGCTGGGAAGAAGTGCAAAAATCTCTTGTTGATGGGCAAAAGCGTGAAGTTCTCTTGTAGCTGGGAAAGTCTGTTGTCGGGAAGCCTAAGTGAGTGCGAGTTTGGGGAAGTCTAAGGAGACGAGGAAAATCAAAATTTTGGTGTCTCTCTCTCTCTTTGTTTCGTGTCCTGGATTGGGAGATCAAAGTCTTCCAAGTTTCATTCTTGTTGGACGCTGCCAGTTGCCGTAAGTTGTTGCATAGTCAAAGTTGTTGGGAAGAGGACAAAATTTTGGGAGGTTGACTTGGTGTGGAGGGAAGGTTTGGTCTCAGTCTAGGGTGAAGAGTCGCAAAGCATACTATTGAAAGGAATAATTATCTTGACTAGGTTTTTCCCTGGCATGTGCCTACATCTGGTGTCTATTGTTTTATGTGTTGCTTCTTTTCGTAATTGTTTGATGAACTAAAGAAAGAAGATATCAAGAATTGTAATAATAAGAAACATCACAATTAATTATCAAGATCGAGTAAATCTTTACCGCCTTTCTAATTTTCCAACATTATATGAGCGCTTTGATGAAGAAGGAAGAAAAAGGCAATCTCAAGCACTTGATCCATTCATAGGTACTATCTCAAGGAAGGAGTCTATTATATTCAAGGAGGATGTTTAACTCAATCAAGGGTGAGAACAAAGATGAATGAGCGTCTAACTTCAGATCCTAGAAGAAGAGGATTGACCTAATCCTCGAGAAGAAAAAGGTGTTGGATTTGATAAAAGGAAATGTAAAAAAGCCTACATAAGAATCCAATGATGTCGACAACGCGAAATTCTTGGATTTAGAATTGGTGGCTGTGACTCTGATGGTAGAGGGGATAAAAGACAATCTTGTCCCATTCATAGCTAACATCGATCATACTCAGGAGATGCATGAAGCCTTATTGAAGTTGTTCACTATTAAGAACATTGGTCAAGTAGCAAGTTTGAAGAATGAGCTGAGGACTACGAAGATGACTAAAGAAGATATTGTGGCAACCTTCTTTGTGAAGATAGCTAGACTTAGGGATGATCTCTTGGCCATCGATGAGATTTATTTGGACAAAGAACTAATGATCACTACTCTATTAGGATTTCCACCCTCTTGGGGTGCATTTGTTGCAGTTCTCAACATTAGAAGGTATCTCCCACCTTTGAAGAATTATGGACCGCTTGTAGTCAAGAAGAATTAAGAATCTCAATGGTTGTGAATCCTAAAGGAATATCAAATGCTTATGTTGTTCATCATAAAGGAAAAAGATTGAAGGGACCGAGGAAGAAAGTTAACATGTCTAGCATAGAGTGTTATCAGTGTCATGAGAAAGGTCACTACAAAAGTGATTGTCCCGAGAATCCAAAGAATAAGGAGGAAGGGATCAAGCCAACCTTGTTGTAGAAGGAGACACAAAGAAATTCAAGCCCGAAGAACCCGACATTAGGGACTTACATTATTAAGTCATTTACTTGTAGCTTTAGATACTTTGTTTTTATATGGTTTAGAATTTATAGGTTTTTAACATATTTTGGAAAAGATTTTTTGTATTGTTCTAAGTTTGTAGGTTTCCCTCAATCTCTGGAGGGAGCCCTTAACAACTTCCAAAGATAAGTACTTCATGTCTTTTCAGTTTTGGGTTCATGTATTTGTTTAGTTTTGATTATATTAAATACTAATCACCTTCCTCCCTTTGTTGTCTTGACTAGGGAAAATATCTGAAAGAAGAAGGATCTCTCAAGAAAAGGTTAGTCAAAAAACAAAGGTATGCTTTTAATACATTGATTGAAAGGATTATTCATTTGATGATCTATTACTAACTCTGTTATGACTAACTGTATTGAATCTTAGTGATTCTTGTCTGGGTGATTCATCTCTTGATAAATCTACCCGCCCTCTCATATTCTGCACTAATTTTGTAGAGCCCTAGACAGGCTCTGAAAAACCCTAACCGAAGGGTATGCTAATGTGAATGTCTAAATCCTAAGTTACTTAGGAATATTGTGAAATGCTAGTTGAAGTTTTTATTGATAGTCTTGTTTGGGATTTTGGTGTGATCGAGAAATCCTAACTTGTTAGGGTTGGATGATAAGGTCTAATATCCTGGAACCTTTGAAGTATTGGTAATATAGGGTTTGCTATGTTTCTACATTGGAACCTTAGCTCATTAAGGTGGAATGTGTGACTGAGACCCTTATATTGTCTTAGAAATGTTCCCTTTGGTATGTGTATGTTTGTCTTATCAAACCTTAAGTGTAATCAAGATGGTTGTGTCTAACTCTTAATGATACTTGTGAAGTTGGGTCTAACTAACACATGATACGAAATGTACTTGCATGATGATGAAATCTTGGCATATATAGATATGTCTCTTGGTTGAAATCCTAGGTTGGTCTAAGTCAAATGTATTAATGTTGTCAGACATATGATATGCTTATGAATAATTATGAATTCCTAGATATAGGTGTTGACCTAGTTATTGATGGTCATAAGTCTTAGGACTTAATGGAAGTCCTTGTTTTAGGATTTAATGGAAGTTCTTGTCTGAGATTTTGGGATGATGATATTTGGGAATCTAGGGTTTTGTAGATGAGCCCTAGTGAAGTTAAAATTGTCTAGTATGTGTGATATAACAATCCGAAATCTATTTAAATGATTGTTGGAAAAGGAAAATCTAGGGTTTTTGCAGTTAAAACCTAATAGTAAGATTGTCTGGTGTAAAATATAACAATCTAATATCTATGTATTTAATGATTGTTGAGATTATGGAATTCTAGGGTTTTGGAGTTAAACCTTAGTCAAAGTAAAATCTCTGAAATATGATAATTTGATATCTGTGTAAGATCCTTGAATTTGTGAAAAATGGAATTCTAGGGTTTTTGGGTGGAACCTTAGTTGAAGTAGAAATCTCTGATGTACATTAACTAAATTATAATTTGAGATTTGTGAAGAGATTGTTGAAATTTTGGTTATTGCTTGGAAATCTAGGGTTTGCAACTAACCCTAGTGATAGTTGGTCATGTTAGTGATTATTTGATGATTGAATGAAAATCTAGGGGTTCGAACTAACCCTAGTGGAAGTTGGTCAAGTTAATGACTAAGTTGTGATTGACTTTGATTAATTTGTTTGTATGAAATCTAGGATTCGTATGAAATCTAGCATTTGTATGAATCCCTAGTGAGAAGTCTATAATATATATTTTAAAAGGATGTTAGATACTTTGCATATCTATATTTGTGTGAATTGTTTCTAGGGTTTTCTATATGTTGTAGTAAGGTATGTCATACCTTTGGAAGACACATTGAAACCCTAGATGGAATGAATGTTGTTATGAAGTAGCCTAGGGTGTATAACAAAGTCCCTAACAAGATGTTAAATAGTATTTCTCTTGTTTGAAATTGAGTTTGGGTATCTAATATGTATAAAATTTAAATGTTTTCATGTTTTTGATATGCCTAACATCATGCTTTTGTAGATTTGGTTGTACTTGCTATTTAAGTTGTGCAGGGACACAATCTTCAACTTGGTGAAGATGTTCATTGATGTGATAAGCATGATGGGGATGATGGTAACTCTGATGAAATGGTTGGAAGCCACGAAAGATTCTTCGATATCGAAAAGGAAGAGGTTGATCTCTCAGATGAAGCATGAATAGAGAAATTTCCCTAAGATTAAGAGGGAGTCTGGATAAAGAGGTGCTTCCTAGTTGAGAGGGAGGGCATAGCTTGGTATTAATTGAAGAATGAATTTCAGATGTTGCATGAGCAGGAAGGAAAACATATGATTGAAGAATCTTTTGTCAAAGATTCGATTGATAGTCCTACTATGGAAAGTTGAAAAGCAATATCAAAGATTATTTGTAAGACCCCAGAGGTTTGTATTTGATTATGTACATGTGAAAGTATATTATTGATTAGGGTTGTGTTTGTACAGGTGAATCTCTCGAAGGATTTGATAACATGTTGGTTACCAATCAGTCTGATTGGGAGAAATTGGGCATTCTTGATCTGCTAGATCAAGGGGTGTTGAGGCTTTGTAAGTGAAGCAATGCCTGAGAGGACATCTAGTCGACACATTGTGTTTATGTCTAGAAATTGGAAAGGTGATGTTGATCACTGAGCTCTATTTTGGATACACACCTGGATTTTTGGGTTGATGGTTAGCAAGTAAGCCTGAGGGTACCTAAAGGGGTTGAAAGCTCGAGTCCATCTTAGTCTCACCTAGACAGATTTCCTTGGTCAGGAATCTAGTCCATGGCATTATGGTGCCTAAAGTTCTTCATGGTTCATATAGTTTGAGATCTTCCATTGTATATGTACATTATGAATCCCTCCCTAGTTAAGAGGGAGTGTTGGAAAAAGTAACTATGTTCGGTCTTCAATAATGTACTTGAGTCATTATGTAATGTACTTGTCAAAAGAATAAAGAAAAGAATTTTTATTATTATTATTGAGACTTATTAAAGCATGGGTTTCATGCTTGGGTCACCATGTTTTAGGTCGAAGTTCCCATTGAAGACTTCTAGGATTTATTCCGAGTCTATAAAGTAATTGCACATTTAAAGAGACCCTTCTTCGGCTTTTGAATCATGTAAAAATTTTAAGTATTGAATCAAATATGAATTATGTAACCTCCACACCATGTCGGCCTAGAAGAAGATCAAGTTGGCCTAAGGACCCTATTCGACCCCACAAGAATCCTATAAAAGGAAGCACATCAAATTCACTTGAAGCTTCACTCTCTCATTAAGTTCGAATTCACTTGTCGTTGGGAAGAAGTGCAAAAATCTCTTGTTATTGTGAAGAAGTGTGAAGTTCTCTTGTCGCTGGGAAACTCTGTTGTTGAGAAGCCTAAGTGAGTGTGAGTTTGGGGAAGTCTAAGTAGACTAAGGAAAACCGAAATTTTGTTGTCTCTCTCTCTATTTCATGTCCTGGATTGGGAGATTGAAACCTTCCAAGTTTCATTGTTGCCGAAAGCTGCAAGTTGTCATAAGTTGCTGCATAGCCGAAGTTGTTGGGAAGAGGCTGACTTGGTGTGGAGGGAAGGTCTGGTCTTGGTCTTGGCCTAGGGTGAAGAGTCTCAAAGCATAATATTGAAAGGAAAAATTATCTTGACTAGGTTTCCCCCTCAAGGGGAGTTTTGCCCTGGCATGTGCCTATTGTTTTATGTGATGCTTGCTGCTTTTGGTAATTGCTCGATGAACTAAAGAAAGAAGATATCAAGAATTGTAATAATAAGAAACATCACAAGTACTTATCAAGATCGAGAAAATATTTACTGCCTTTCTGATTTTCCAACAGGTCAAGCAATAACAATATATATATATATATATATATATATATATATATATATAAGAGAGAGAGAGAGAGAAGAGAGAGAGAGAGCATAGATCCATCATAAGTTCGATCTACCAAGCATTAAGAGGAATCAAATTTCCTCTAGATGCAAACTTTTCATTAAATTTTTGCATTCAAAAGAAAATTTACATCTTAAGAGATTTGATTCATTTCAATGCTTAATAATTCAAAGTTAAAAAAGTTCCAAGTTGATTTTTATTTCTATTATTTTCATATAATAATATAATAATAATATTATAAATATGTATAATATATAGAAAATAATTATTATATATATATGCACAAGACATTTTTCATTATATTTTTTATTTTTTATTTTAATTTATTATAAGCATATTTTTTGTATTTTAATTTTGTTATAAGCATGAGGTTGAAATAATCACAATTATAGTATAAATAATTATTATTTATTATTCATTATTTTAAAAAATAAATAATTATTATTTATTATTCATTATTTTAATTTTTTAATGAGGAGAAACCGGAAAAGTAGCAAATAAGTAAACACAGATGGATACATGGAACCTTATAACATGAAAACCTCTAATTGGTGCAACAAACCTAATTCATGTAACCACCACTTTTAAAATAAGGAATATAAATCCTCACCAAAAGAGGGTTCTGTCCCATGAAGATACAAATTATTCTAATGTAGACCACTCACTGTTTACAAATTTATAACGCGATACATCGGATAAGTGAAAAAACCCTTCCTAAATGCAACTAGGAAAATAAGGGTTATAAATGCTCACCACAAAACCTGCTATGCTTATACAAATTATTGCAATCTAGACTTTGAGACTGCATTTTAAATACTGCAATTTCCAAGAAATTATTAATCTCGACTAATTATAAATTATTCGAATCTAGAGAACTATTAAATTAAGGGCTATAAATCCTCGTAACATCCTATGAAGATATGAATTATTCCAATCTAGACTTTAGATTTTATTACTGTATTTTAAATGTTGCAGTCTCCAATAAATTATTAATCTTAATTAACAAAGTGTATTCATGGATCATCCATGGTTCTTAATTATGAAAGTGAGTTCACGTTGCCTGATGTAGTTGATTTGAATATAATTAAAAGTTGGCGTTATCCGAAGGGGATGATCTGAATATAATTAAAAGTTGGCGTTATCCGAAGGGGATCATTTGAATATAATTAAAAGTTGGTGTTATCCGAAGGGGATGAATATTGTTAGGCATCTCGCTTGTTCAATGTCAGGTTTACTAGGGATGCCATCTATAAATGTGGTAAAGCGTCCCTTGGATTTCCCCAACTCAAGGGCTAGTTCAATCAATGGTTGCCAATGTTATTGAGCATTTGGCTAGTTACATGACCACAGGTGCCTAGTTTAAATCCCCCTAGTTACACACAAACAGATTTAGTAAGGATGCTATCCACAAATGTCAAAGAAACATCCTTTGGGTTTCCCCAAGGCTTTCTTTGTGAAAACATAAAAGCCCAAGGGGCTAGCTCAACCCATTGCTAATGTCATTTGGCATTTGATTAATTCTGTGCCAACAAGTGTCCACTTCAAATCGCTTGGATGAGACACTAGTGTGTGTTGACAAGTTTACAAGGAATATCATACGTAAATGTTGAAAAACGTCTCTCGAGTTTCCTCATGAAATTTTCCTTCGAAAAATAAAAACAAAGTTATTGTTCAAACTTCATACAAACAAATTTCTTGGGCAATTAAGAAATGGAACAAACATAAATAAAAACAAAGTTATTGCTCAAACTTCATACAAACAAATTTCTTGGACAATTAAGAAATGGAACAAACATCGTTGAAAAAAAATGAAACAAACATCAGTGACCATTGTCATCATCAACGTTAAAAACTTGATATTGCCTTTGATGTTTCTTCAAGATTTGTAGGCTTCCTACTCTATAGAACGAAGAGTCCATATGCTTGTGGGCATTCCATGGCATGACGTAACATAGCTCTTTATTCAGGGGGGTTCATGAGCAAGGTGCCCATCAATTGTTATCGGTATTTTGGCCACTCACAAAAGTTCATTCTTAACTCCAAATTATCTAGTGCAATTTGTCAATAAATATCAACACTGACTACAAGGGTTGAATATGTGCCACCCGTTCAAGTGTTAAGATTCTTAATGAAGCATGGAGGTTGGGTATTACTTAAATGATAGAAATATATTTGAAAACATGCAAACTTTTTTGCATGAAAATGATCCAAACTGAAAAAACGCACAAAGAAAATAGCATCCACTTCCACCAATGCTACAAAGATACTTCAACACATCAAGCCATAATATGGGCGTGAAACAAAGCTACAAAGCCACAAATTGAATTTTCACTTGGGATTACCAAGCAGCTAATCCCATGGTAACCGTACGTACAGTTATCACTTGTGTAAACCATCCAAAGTATTTTACGATATAAGCACCATTTTTGTGCAGCCAGACATCGAGATATAAGGTGCACAATCTGTGAAACTTGCTATTGATTTTATAATTAGAACAATCTTCTAAATTTTGAAATACAACTTCTACATGAAAGGAAAGGTCTCAATGAATGAGATGGAAGAAAGTAAAGGCCCTCCAGTTTACAGGTACGGGCACTCTTCAAAAAGATTCTGAACAATACCTGGCATTTGCAAGTTGTCCTCATACAATATATATGGCTATGACAAAAGCCAAAAGATGAGCGTTCTTTTTGTACAGCCAGACACGGGATATAAGGTGCACATTATGTAAAACTTGCTGTTGATCTAATAATTAAAACAATCTTCTAAATTTGTAATACAATTACTACATGAAAGGAAATTTGCGCAATGAGATGGAAGAAAGCAAAGGCCCTATAGTTGACAGGTACTGGCGCCCTTCAAAAAGACTCTCAACAATACCTGACATTTGCATGTGTGTTCTCATAGACTCATACAATATATATGGCTATGACAACAGCCAAAATCTGTGAATGACCAGAAAATCTTAAATTTTTTAGAGATCTTGATTTCCTCTAAACAAAACTAGTATAGCTAAGCAACCAATTCTCGATAAGACTTTTATTTGTAAGGACATGGCACAGTGAATTGTTCTGAAAGACTCTCTTAAGAGGATTTCCCTGAGAAACTTGCATATATATATAGTGAGGGAATCACTTACATGTAAGTACAAATGTAGAGTGAATGATTATCATTCACTTAACACCAAACATTTCTTTCATAGAGAAGCTGACGAAATTGCATTTTGATCCTTCATTTTTCCTCAATGTCTATATCAATAATGTCAGGATTTGAACTGTCCTTCGAAAAGTCTTCACGCGGTTGCCAAACTATAGCCCTACAATTCACGCACTGTATAATCTGATTCCGATTTCCTATAAAACGTCTTTTACAAGCTGGACAAGCTCCCTGTCATCCAAGAAAGATCAATGTTTATATTATACTAGTGAATCTTTTTTTTAAGGGCCAAAGGAAACAGAAAATGTGGAAAACTGTTAGTAAATGTTAGTATACCCATGATGTAAAATAGAAAAACCTTCATTATAATACTTCACTATTGCCACCTACATTCTCACTAGAATAGTAAATTCTTAAAGGAGATAGGAAAATCCACTAAGCTCGATGCTATTAATTTAATTCTTGTGTGTGTGTGTGTTTGTTCTACAGAGAAGGGTCACTCAGCAAGCTCTTCACTATTATCTTTCCATACAATGGCATATAGGTCGAACTACAATGGGTCACTGTGTTGCCAGAGCCTCCTCCATCCAGAGATTCTGGCCTACCTTGGTCCCACCACCACACACACACCCATCTTCCGAAAAATAAAATAAACAATTAAAAAATAGGCAGGCAGAAGGAAAAGTGTAATACTCAAAGCAGATCTATTTACTCCTTAATTCACTA
Source organism: Pinus taeda (assembly GCA_000404065.3). Taxonomy (NCBI): domain Eukaryota; kingdom Viridiplantae; phylum Streptophyta; class Pinopsida; order Pinales; family Pinaceae; genus Pinus; species Pinus taeda. The sequence goes on from APFE031015259.1 coordinate 53,446, forward strand.
CGAACATCCTGTTTTCTATGGTTTAATAAAAACCACCAAAAATAGAAGTATTTACCAGAATAAACAAAAAGTTGCAACCATGTGTACATCATATAAAACATAAGATGGTTGGAAGAAAATGATTTACAAATCAGCATACCTCTATTACTGTGTTTCGTGCAACTGCCCCAATTAGAAAAGGTGCTGCAAAGGGTAACACCCATGTTCCAAGGATTATTATCCTAAATAGCCATCCAGAGAGGGCAAACCAAAGGAACACCAACGTCTGAAACACATCAAAAATCATGTAAGAGTAGAATACAGCCTTTGTAGGCATTTACAAAGATTTCCCTCAAATTGGAACCTTTTCCAGAAAACCCTTACAAGTGATAGACATCAAACGAGAAAAATAGATCAGATGACTAGTCTGTGCATGTGTTTTTGTATATGATCTAAATTTCTGATTTTAACGTATTTACAAATTTTACCCTTTTTTTTGTGAAAACGTTTCCTTTAGCTTTTAAGTTGGTAATAATATGTACATGAGCATTTTATGAGAAAAGGGATAATTCCACCTTCAACAAACATGGCCTTAACTTTGACAAAATTGTCATGCAGAAATCTCATTAGCAAATATCAAAGTACATGTATTCATTATTTATATGTGCAGTAGTCTAATGAGGCAACTTTTTGGGCCCAATTCAAACGATGGAACATTGCAATCTCACGAATAATCATGTCACGGGATTCCAGCAAACAGGCCAAAAAGTCACCTCGTTAGACTACATCTTTCTACATACATATATTTACATAAATATATTGCATATGTTTGTTGTATATATAATACAGAGATATTCATGTGAATGCACACCAACATAAATTTATGGGACAATAATACCAATGGTAAAAGTGAAAGCAGAATTGTGGTGATATGCAGGATGATGTACTGGAAACAATCAAATAATGCTAGGAGTTGGGACCTTTCTCTTTTACTATATTTTATGTACTTTATCTAATAAAATACTGCCCGATCTCACAAAATCAAAAGGGGACTGCCATAGTATACTGATGGTTACAGAATCTGCAAAAGCAATTTGACAGTAAGCACAAGTCCCGCCTCAATACTGAAAGCTATGATTTGAAATGTTTAAGAACAGAACACGCAACCTAGTCAACATTCATAAATAGACAGACATGAAGATGACAAAAGGATGATGCAATACGTGGATTTGACAAAAAAGAATAACAAAATACAAGGATTTGTCACAATCATGCCCATGACATAGGGTCGTGCTATTTGTAACGTCCAATGCAGTAGGCCTGAAAATTCCACTCTTATTGCCACATATTTAGTAACTCGACTAATCTTTGTAAATATTAAATTAACTAGCTTACAATAAATAATCCGTATATTGCAAACACAAAGCTGAGACACAAGACCAGTCACCATGTTAATTGAATTGCATGCACCTCTTCATAGCCCTTCTTTTTTTTAACCAAAACTAAAATGAGATAGCAGTAAAAAAACACCAGCAAGCATAATATGAGAGTAAAACCAAAAACAAAATCCTCTGCCATAGCACTTAAAAGGATGTAACATAAGGCAAGATAATTTATTCTAAGAAATTAACTCAAGCAGAAGCATTTGAATGTTTATTATTAGTTCAAATAAAGACATGGTACAAAGGCGTAGATTTGGCTTACGGCAACACTTCTGCCCAAAGGTGTCTTTAAAAATTGGTTCAGTTCCCTCCTGTACTGAAAAACAAAATGAACAAATGTCAGCAATCCATCAGGAGTCAGGAGAAAATTGTACTAAAACCCAGTGATGTTTGTAAAATATTACAAGAAATAGCACTGACATTATAAAAACATTTCCTAGAAATACAAATATTCAGTCCATTCTCAGAAAGAAACTATCTCTAATCATACAAGATCAAGTCAATTTTTATACAGCTTTTGGTTTTAGAATATTGAAAAGTTAACTTTTCAAGAATCCAAAATAATGGCAGTGTGTTGATGTCAATCAAATATTTGCTTTCCTAGGCTCTTCAGCTGACCACCGCATTAGTTGAAAGTTGAAACTATTAACTTCAGGACATGAATACAAGCACATAACCATATTATCAACTATATCATAAAAAACAATATACTACAGCTTCAAATCCTTAATTGCTTAATGATCTGGTCTCTGATACTAACATGGTCTAACACTCCTGTTTCCTGGTTTCAAACAAGTTATTTGTTTTTTTAATGTTTGCATGCCTTGTAAAGTACAAAGAAACATCCCTGGCAGAGTTTCAAGAATGTTCACACAAAAGCAATGTTCCACCAAGTTTCCGGGACGAGGGGGCGAGGGAGCGAGCATAGGCAGGAGCGGCCTATGCGAAAGCTCCCCACCAATTTTTAGGAAACGTGAGGGGATGTTGGGGTCTTGAAAACTTATAAATATAAAATATATATCATTGAAGTTTTAATATTTATTATGTAATTCTCTTTATCATTATATAATATATAACACTTACATCACGAAGGATAAATGATAAATCAATGAATCATATAACTGAAACAAATTTAAAACAAAAAGCATGATATCATATAATCATACATCATACATGTAAGTTTGTAACTGTACAGTGTAACTACTAACAATGTACAATGAAAATAAATGTTTGACGTTTTAAAGTTTAAACCATATTGATGTTCCAAACTTCCAACTATGAACATTGAATACTGAATATTGAAATAAAATTATAAAAGTCAAGTCTTATACATCAAGAGTCAAAAATTTATAGAGTCAAGACTCAAGTCTAATATATCATGATTCATATATCAAGATTCAAAATAAATTGAAGTCTGAAACAGAAAAGCAAATAAGTTAATAACATAAGAACATATCAAATGATAAATGAGCATAATTGCTCGAAGTAATGTCCCGCTAGTCTCTGCATCCAGCTGCTGCATGAATAAATAAGGATCAACCATGTCACCATCTGAATCAGAATCACTTGCATTCTCAAACATGCTAAGTGGCACACCAACCAACCCCATTTGTGTCTCATCAAGTCTCTCTTCCATATCCACATGTGCATCATCCTCTGGATCAACATCCCATCGTGTTGTTGGTCCCTTCAAATATTTAGGTGTCTTCCTATGCTCAAGACGTAGGGCACTGTGCACAGCAACTAACTTCTCAGCTCTTTTAGAGGTAAGCTTGTTCCTCTTGATAGAGTGGATGAAACTATATATGGACCAATTCCTCTCTGCTGCAGAGAAACTAGCAATCTGAAACAACAAACGCATAGCTAACTGTTTGAGCTCTGGAGCACCATCCTCCACCAACCAATCAGGTCATCTTTAGCTAGATCTATGCAATCTGCCCGAGCACCACGTGTGTTGAAGGGGCCACTAAGAGATGCAAACTGAACAAACTGTCTTCGAAATCTTGCCCCCTCCTTGTTGTACATCTTTGCAATTGCATCTAGGAAACCATTCTTTACCTCAGGATCATTAATACGAAGCACGCTCCCAAGCCTTTCAACATACCATTTTGAGTTTAATGCATATGCTGCCATGTGCAAAGGTGTGTTCATGCGATCCCACCTACGCTGAATGATGGGTCGAATCTAGGATGTATAGAACTCTAATGAGGGCTCCCCATGTTGAATGGTTGCCTTCACATGACCCAACATGCTATCAAAGGTTTCATAGATTTCTCCAAGACTAGAAGCATCTGAATCAGTGCAACGAACTACCTCCACAATAGGGCCCAAGAATGACACCAAATAAGAACAATTTTCCCACCAATCATTGTCCAACACCTGAAGCCTGACCTTCTTCCCTGTGTCTGTGTTTGATTTTGACCACCTTCCCCACTCTGAACTCACAACCAAGGATTGTAGAGGTGTTTGTACCTCTACCATCCTCTCTCATAAGAGAAAATAGCTAACATATCTAGCATCGGTGGGCTTAAGAAATTCCTTCCTCGTGTGAGCCTTGTACATGAGCAAGGAGGTGTGGTGGTTGCAGATAAACACATGCACATCTCTAGCAACTGTCACCAAGTGTGATATCCACTGAATTTTTCCAATGTCCTTCAGTGTGTTATTGAGTGCATGCAAACAACAAAGAGTCCAAAAAATATGTTAATACCTGCTTTGAATCAATAACCCAACTGATCTACAAATTATTGTTGCATCTGTCACAACCTGCACCACACTATCAGCCCCAACATCCTCTATAGCTTCTCAAAGAAGCTCAAATTGGAAAGATGCATCATTGCGCTTTCCAAAACAGTCGACAGCTTTAAGAAAGAATGGACCTTCTGCAGATGTCACTATGATGTTGATTAGTGGCCGTTTTCAGATGTCAGTCCATCCATCCATAACAATAGAGCAACCAAACCTCAACCATGTTTGTCTCATTCTCTCTTTTTGCACATTAATTTTGGACACTTGTCTATCTAAAATTGTCGTTCTTAGCTTATGTTCTCTGTGTGGTACATATGAAGGCCCTATTCTTGCAATTTCTTGGACCATTTCCTTGTAATAAGGAGAACGAACAACATGGAAGGGAATTCCATTGGCAAAAAAAAATTGCCAAATGCATCATTTGTGTCATCTCGATCTAGAACATTACACATCCCAGACACTATAGCACCCATTACACAAGAACGAGATGCACCAGTAGAACCCTTTGTCTTTTTTGATGAAGCACTGGATGGAGGCATATTTGTGCATGGATCAACATTTTTGCTATAAAATAGTCATTTTCCATTGGCTGCCCTTTCTAGCCTCCAAAGTTGCTCTCTTTGAGCTGGATTCAGGTTCTTTAAGGGAGACACATATTGACTCCTTTATCTGTAATAGCCAAAATATGTTGCTTCACCTTGGTATAGCTGCAAACAAAGTGATGCCCACAAATATTGCAGACTCAATCACGTGAGCCACCACCAACTTTTGGAATTTTTTTCAGAAGTATGGTTACATAGATTAGAAGCGTTTTAGAAGATTAAATGTCTCATTTGCAACTTTTTCCCGATCTCTTGGTGGGCCTTTAGGATCTACACCATGCAAAGCCATATTCTGATTTCCTGCCCTCCTGCCATTGCTTTCAATTCCTTCTTGTGCACCATGTGACTCACTACCATTGTAGTTGTTGTCACTGTTCCCACTGTAACTTGTAGGTTAGAGCCTACAACAAGGGTTTACTGTTTTAACTATTCAATTTTGAAATTTGAGTTCAATGAATTGATTGAAAATAAAAACTTACAAATTAAAAACTTACAAATATTAAATTTAAATTTTATTTTTAATAAAACATTTAGGCTTTTATGGCATATGCAAATTGATACACAATTTGAAAATAAAAATTAAAAATAAGAATTAAAAAAAATTACACATGGCTACTAACATTGTACATAGTGAACACTGAAAATTTAAAAATTTTAAAAATAAAAATAAAAAAATTATACATGTGACAACATTACTTACTGTGGTCACGGCAGCCGAGGTGCGATGGCGATGGCGCAGCGGGCGGCGGTTCACGGCGGCGAGGCATAGTCGAATCTCAATGGGCAGCGCGCGAGGCAGTGAGGGCCGAGGCACAGTGAAATCTCGATCAATGTTGCGAAAATCGCAATTAGGATTAAATCGACGAAGGGGAAAACGGCAAATACAAAAATATTCATTTTTTTTCAATTTTTTTAATATCTAAAGCATCTACAAACATAAAATAAATACATTGATACATCAATATGATAAAATAACTAGTATATAAGATGTGTAATATCATTTCTAGTGCTACATCACACATAACAGTGAATCATGTCCTGAATAGTAAGTCCTGACTCCCGAGTCCCAACTCAGCCTCAAAATATCAACAAAAAATATAATAATGTATCTCATATCATGAGTCATAATGTCATATACAATGAAATGAGCCAAATAACTAATACTATTGATTTCCTCTGCACCTCTTGCGAGAAAATGCAATAGCTTTCCCTCTAGATGTAGATGTCAGTGGAGTTGACAGTGGACTTTGTTGTGCTCTAGAAGCTGAAGAACTAAGAGCTACAGGAGGTAGACCACGTCCTCTACTAGTGCCAGTGATAGCTTGGGTAGGTGGTGTCACCTCCTCCTTCTGCTGCTCCTCCTCCTCCTCCTCCGCCCCGTCTACTCCTCCCACTACCTCCTCTTCCACTACCTCCTACTCTAACCAATCATCAGCAGATTCCTTGAGAGGTCTCTCGGCCTCAACCCTCCATGCAATAGTGGTGTCAAACCCATCCAATGAAATGGCATCCATATCAGGTGTCCTCTCAAGTTGCCTCACCCACAATCGAAGATTGTAGTAGACGTAGACCATGTCATTAAGTCGCTGGGACTCCAACCTGTACAAAGATCATAAAATAATAATTATAAAAAAAAATATTATTTAATGAATTCAAAAAATTAATTGGAAATTTGGAATATTTTAAGTTTTAAGTTTAACCTATTGCGCTTCTTGGTGTGTATTTTTTCAAATACACTCCAGTTGCGCTCACATCCTGAGGAGCTACATGTTTCGCTGAGGATTCGATTGGCAAGATTTCGCAGATGGGGTACTCTAGCACCATAACTTCTCCACCATACATCTACAACAAAATTACAAATAAGACAAACATAAAAAAAAATGAAATTTGAAAGTTGAAGCAAAGTATGAAGTTATGAACTTGGAGAGAATGAAATTTGAAACAAACTAAAAAATACCTAGCATTTTAGTCTTCCTATCAACCACAGCGATTTCAAAGCTAAATGTGCCACCTACCATCCTGTATATTTCCATTTCTTTGGAGAATTCTGCACGTTCTACTGGAGATAACACCATCCTCTCAACATAGGTGAAGAATCCATCCATGACCTCAACATCAAATAAGAACGCACAAGAGTAAGAAAATGTGGGGTTCAAGTAGATCCCTGCAGCATGAATGGGACGATGGAGTGTGTTGTTCCATCGTTCATCAATCACTTCCCATAGGAATTGTTTCTGAAGCCCCTCATCTCCCTTATCATCATAGTAGGTCCGAATCGATTCTTTGGCCCTGTCCATGGCCTCATAGAAGTAGACCATTGCGGGCTTGTCACCATCAACTAATCGAAGAACCTTTACCAAAGGTTCAGTAATGCTGCACACCTCCTGCACTCCCACCTAGAAGCTTTCCTGGTGTGAAACTAATCTACGTATGGCCTCTCCCTCTAGTTTGCAGCTAAATGCCAAAGCACGTCACTCATCTGAAAGAAACATTCTCTTCACATCCCACATAGAATTCAAGAGAGATTGAAGAGATATGAAACTGGTGGAAAACCGTGTAATGGCGAGGCACACAACTCCTTGTTGTTGGTAAATTTTCCATCAAATGAAGCACAGATGCATGATTATATATAAATTTTGTAATGTTTTTTTATGAGTCAACAATATCTTTGACAAAAGAAATTTTTCCTATGTCCTCCAACATCAAATAAATGCAATGTGCAGCACAAGGTGTCCAAAATAAAGTAGGATGCCCCTCCATAAGCATCTTGCCAATAGTAACATAATTTGCAGCATTGTCCATTATGACTTGGACAATATATTTTGGACCCAACTCCAAAATAAACACATCTAACAAATCAAATAATAATTTTGCATCTTTGATATATGCAGATGCATCAACAGATTTCATAAACATTGTCCCCTTAAGACAATTAACCAAGAAGTTTATAAGGTTTGTCCCCTTTTGATCGATCCAACCATCTGACATCACAGTGCATCATGTTTGTGCCCATGATGCCCTAAACTCCTCCAATCTTTTGGTGCAGTCAACCTTTTCATCTTAATGAATGCAGCGTCTAAAGTCATCATAAGAAGGGACTTTGTAACCTAGGCCAACAATTGCAATGGCATCAATAGCAGGCTGGAAAAATGGATTATTCCTTGCAACGTTGAAAGAATATCACTCCCAAGAAGAAACTTGCCCAACAACTTGCCAGCTTCTTCTTTCTCCTTTTTTTTAAGCATTGAAGAGATAGATGGTTGCGAACCAGCCGTGGTTCTAGGGACAAAATATGATGAGGTAGCTACAGGGTTGGTTGTAGATATTGATGTTGAAGTATAACCAGTGCCACTCTCATATTCAACTCTTAACACTCTATTCCCTGCTAGTTCATTCCTCATATTTGACTTGGATTGTTTGATTTGCTCTATTTCTTCCAATGATCTGAGAGCTCTTCAGATGATTTCCGGAGTTGTATTGGTGCAAGGCCCTACCTCATGTCCAGGGATTTGTGCAAGGTGATACTTCAATCTATACACCCCGCTGTCATATGATGCCCACACAACTTGCAAGACAAGTTTGCTCTATCAAACCCTCCATCAAGTTCATCAAATTCCCACAGAGGGTCCAATTTTCTTGGCATGTTTGTAACTTGGTTGAACTCTTGAGTTTTAATGTAAGACGAATTTTGAAGTTGAACCTATGGAACAAGAAGAATTGCAAGTTAAGAAACAAACAAACAAACAAAAAAATTACATACAACACATTGAATTTTTGACAACAACAAAAAGAACCCTCAACTTAATGCAACAATAATAGAAGAAATGCACATTCAAACACAAACAAAAATGATGCAAAAAAATATAGCACAAGAATAAATTAAACTAATAAATCTAACAATCAATTTTGTGCATTTTTGACCAAAATGAACCCTCTCCACTCTATACAACAAAAATGAAAAAAAAACACAATCAAATCCACTCAAAAATCATTGATAATCAATGGGTTATAGAAACCCAAGCAAAAACAAGAAAAAAACCAAAAAAATGGCCAAATTTGATGCCCATACCTGGAAACCACGCTTCGTCAAATAAATTTGGTCCAAACTCGAATTTGTCTTGCTTGGGATGCTAAAATCTTTCGTTTTTCTCCTCCTTTGCCCTTGTAGTCGTCTTCCTCTCCTCCTCAGCTCTCAAATAAGCCCGTTGTCTGCAAAAAATGACAAATAAAAACCCAAAATTCGCTTTAAAAATGCATTGTTTCGAACCTTCACAATTTTTTTGCATCGAGACGCGATTTTTTCACGATTTTTTGAAAATAAAAAAATTCGCCGAAAAAATCGTGATTTTCGCAACACTGGTCTCGATGGGCATCGGGCAAGACAGTGAGGGTTGAGGCACAGTCGATGGGAGTCGGCCCTCGGCACATTGAGGCACCACAGTCGATGGGTGAGGCATTGAGGGTCGTGGCACAATGAGGCAACACAGTCAATGGGTGTCGGGACTCGGGAGGCAGTGAGGCACAGTTGAAACTTGATGGGTGTCGAGTGGAGTTGAAACTTGATGGGCGTCAAGTGATGTCGGGGTACAGCAATGGTTCAGTTTAGCAGCAGTTCGATGGATAGGCCATGGCGGTTCAGTCCAACAGCAGTTTGATGGGTGATGGCGCGTTCAATTCGATGGGCGATGACGCATTCAATTCTATGGGCGACGTCCAGCAGCGTTCTTCCAACTTATTGCAACGATATGAATAATGCACAATGAAATAAACTTTAAACCCTCCTGGCGTGTAAAAATTATAATTTAAAAAAATTTGTTTCAATAGAAAAAAATAAAAAATAAAAATTGATTTTTGTACAAGGAAACAACCCCAGACGGCCCATTTCGCCTAGGAAACAACCCCATTTTAGGATTCAACCCCAAAATTAAAGAAAATGACCCCTTTCGAGTTTCCGCGAGTACCCTGCTTTTTGGGAGCATGGGGAAACGTCCCCCAGTCGACCCCAAGTCCACGGAGCGCGAGGGAGCTAGGAAACTTGACCCCCAATTGGGGGAGACGAGACCCCGTGGAAGACTATGGAAAAGAATAGAAACAGCAGTTCCATTACATGATGAAATGTACATAGTACTGAATACAAAATTCACCAGTGAACCTTAGAGAGCTTGACCTCTTTGCTATCCGCAATCTACATGTCTACATAACAGCATACTACAGGACATTAAGCAAAGTTTCGTTCATCAATTACCTCTTCCCTAATAACCAAATCCTTCTCATATCACTCCAAGAGATCAGTCCAAAAAGTCCTTATCACCCACCATTTTGTGGGTGATATCCCTAGCAGAAAATAAAAATCTCCAAGATGGTCCTCAACTAGTAGCCCCTTGCAACCACCAGCTAGCTCATTGTCCCATTTTTCCGCTACCTGAGCCAGCCATGCGGTCCCTCACCCATCTACCATGATCGTATGTTTGAAGGTGGGCCTCCCAAACCTAAAGATATGCCTTGTCATTTGGTAATTGAATATTGTAGTTTGCTTAGCATGGATACTTTTGGGCATGGATTAATGGAGAGATTAAGCGGAAAGAATGGGCTCGGTTTGTGCTCTTGTCCCCTAGACCCCTTTTGGATATTAACCTTGGATTCTAGTCCCGAGGGATATCTTTTACTGACCATTTGGATTTAGAGATGGTATTTCACAAGAAACCCTAAATTTTGGTTGTGTGGTCCCGCTCCCTTATCCACATATATTACCCCCTTTCGCTCATTATTACCCCATTCATCATTTCTCCTACATGAGTCCACATTCCTCCACTGGGTCCACATAGGGCTGGCTCACCCCTTCCCCTTGCCCACACCTTAGGTCAAGCCTGGAATGATCCCCAGAGGGTGATGCAGCAAAAAAGAAAGATAAAAGCATATTTGGCCACATTCAACGGGAAAATGTACCAAAAAATGCAAAAGATGGTCGGGACAAACACATTTAGCACGTGGGCAAAAGCTAATACATGAGCTCTACCCCATCATCATGGCCATCACCCTAGTTCCTATAGGTTCTATGAACCCACTTCATCATATAGGAACCCATGATTGACCCAACCCCCGGTGGGCAATATACTGCCCTGCCTTAAAAGGGCAGTATTCACTGCTATATCTTATACATTATGCTCTTACCCCTTGACCCCCGAGCAATTAATTAAAGAAAATCATAAAAGAAAAAGGCATATAAAGAAAGGTGGAAAAATTAAGGTCGAGGCACCTCGTGTACCACAATTGCTCCCTCCTATACATTATAAACCCAAGTGTCGGCTTCTTTTTTATTAGCTACCCTTGTACACCAACATGTGGCCTAGGGATGCCCCTTCTCATCCCCTACTTCATTCACCTATCTGTCACATGCCACAACCTTTTGATGGATGTACCTTGAACATATTATCACCTTTAGAAGTAGAAACCACCTAATAGGATACTTGGTTAACCTCATTTGGAGTCGAGGAGAAATTGGCACATCCCAAAGCCCATTATGGAAGGGCAAGCCATTATGAAATCCCTGCCTGTAGTCCATGGTTGGTAAGCTCATTTACTTGATTTCTCTAATGACTTATTGTATGGGAAGGCTAGGGGACGCATTGGATCTTATGCAGGATTGCATATGGTCTCCATCTTGGGTTTGGTCTCCCTATACGGGGTCTTAATCCTCCAGAGGGCTATGTTGGCACATGTAGGGTGTGTGTTGAGAGCCATGGGCTTCAACAACAGTAGACAGTACTCCATGGATCCCCGAGTATGTTCAGAGATGCTCGAGATTCATCCATTGGACGAGGAAGATGCACTTGGCTCACCTTTGCCCAGCTAACCCACAAATGTACCATACACTTGGCAACTGACCCAAGACCTGTAGGATGACGTGACATCACCTACACCATCATCGGAGCCCTTGCAAATGATCTACAGGCATCTTCGACTCACTGTGCCTCGCACCCAATGGGAGCACCACAGGATTATTGTCTAGAGAACAAGGGGCCAACCCCTTTTCCATCACTTTTGAGGGTCCTATTCTTCATCGTGGCACCTATTGACCTCATTAGGCCTCTTGGAGGGCCCTACGACATGTATTATTCATCCTCTGACCTCTTAAGAGGCTTATTATTTCATTTGTGAGCTAGTTTGGTGAGCTTGTCACCAAAAGTTAGATTATTAGCACATTATTTTATTTTTGGGGCTTATGTAGGCCAAGGAGACTAATTCGAACTCCTCGTTAATGTATAAATACAAGTGAGATGATTTCACTTGCTCATCATCACTTTGGATTGGATCTCTTCTCTCTCTTGAGAATTTTGCACTTTTACTTGGAGGATGAATTGAAGCTTTATGATGAATTTTGATGTTTGGATTTGGTTTATCTTATCTTGGAGCTTCTCTATTGTCAAATTGTGTATGGTTGGATATGTTCTATTACATGTAAGTATATGCTTTTAATGCTATTCTTGTTTTACTTTGTCATATACATTGGATTGGGATTTTCGCTATTTTTAGGGCTAATTGGTGCATGCATTTATTGCTTAAATTGTGGAATTTTGTCTCTATATAGCATCTCTCAATGTATGGGCCATGTGGTTTGAATGAAATTTCCTAGGGATAATTCTATCAACAAATTCATCTTGATAAGCCATCACCTTTTGCAAGTCGAAGTATAAAAGTTGTAAGGTTGCTTCCATTTCCCCTAGAAGGCTAGCAAAGTAGTCTTAAGGCCTCCTTGACTAAGAAACAAGGTCCTCATTCATATTTATCATAGACTCCATTCTTCCAAGATTAAGGCACTGATCTACCAAAAGTGGTCACCCAAAATCAATTTTTTTCACCTTTTCCTATGTCTAGCCAAGTTGGGTCACCTAGGGCATCATTTTCCCAACAACATAGCCCTCCAAAAAGTTCGATCTCCTAGTCTCCCCTGCATTGGTATCTCCTCGAGGCCTCCTCCAATTTTGAAGCCTCATAGGATTAATTCAACACCTTTAAGTGAAAATCCTTTCTCTGATCTTTCCCCCCTCCTTGTCTGGGTTAAGAAAATTGTTGGTTGCTAAACTCTTATCTCCTAACCTAGGCTGGGTCCACTTGGTCCCGTGTGGTCCCATTTCTTTGAAAAGACAATTCTTCAAGAACCATCTAGGATACCAATTTCAATAATGATTTTAGGGATTGGGGGACCCTTTCACAAGTCATATTCCCTAAACCTAATCCTCAAATCCTCCCATCCTTCTCCTAGAAGACATTGTACCTTGCTTAGAAAGCAAGCAAGCTCTTTTCTTCAACCTCTTCTGGAGAGGGTTTATTTGGGTCACTTTATATCCACTTGTTGATTTATCCTTCATTTATGACTCCATATATACTAGGTCTCTTCCCATTGGTGAAAGTCCGTAAATAGTAGGGAGCCTTAGCTGAAGTGACAATGGACTAGGTCTCCATTTGTTTCCCTTGGTCTAGCATTTGCCTTTTAGGTATCCCCTTTAGGTCACTTGCTAGTTTGCGCAGTAACAGTCGCATTATTTAAGATTAATTTTACTTGTTATACTCGTAGCATTTCAATTAACATTATAATAGTTCGAAATCTTAAAGTTGTTGGTTGTCAGCTCCATGAGGTTCAAACATTTTGTGTCAGACATATAATTCTAGAAGACGCTTCTCTCTGACAAGTATTGTTGTCTTCCTTTGACAAGTACTTCTACGATGAATCAAACCTCTCTTGTTTAACAACCATGTTCCCCATTATGTTAACTCCTTTCAAACTTGTTAAGATGTATACCATCTAGATGTATTGTAGCACCCCAAGGAAGACCCTTGTGTGTATTGTACATATGATATTTAGGTTGGTGAGCCAGGGAATAATTTGGGGCTTGCATGCCCATGAATATGTGTTTAGGCTAGAGTGCTTGTCTAATTCTAGGTCAATGAAATGTCAAATGTGACATGTTTTTATCTTGAGTCCATAATGTGACATGTTTTTATCTTAAGTCCATAATGTGACTTCATGAAATGTCATTTGTCAAAAAGGGCACACGCATAAAAATGTGGGGAAGTTTAGTGTTGTCTGGGGGATTCTGAACATGGATTCCAAGAGGGAACTTGGTGGATTATTAAACTTCCTAGTAAAGGAAGAAGGGTATGGCCCTATGACTTTGTTACCCTCTTAATCCTAGGTGGATTTGGGCATGGGGATAGGTTTCCCCGATGTGAGGCCAGGTAAGGTACTTGGAGACTCTTGAGGGCAATTGGAACTCTTGGAAGCCATAGGGCACTAAGACATGCTTTGTCGACTTGAGTTGGGAACCCTAGAAAGGTAGTGGCATAGCCCGATGGACTATGAGTGAAGAGAATGGGGTGTACTACCTCTGATTGTGTAAGCTAATAGAGGATGAGACACTGTTGGTTGGAGGTTGTTGGAGTCAAGTATCTTGGCCTGTTATGGTGTCTTTGAGCAGTTGTGGACCATAGTGGCTTGCATAACATTTTCTCCCTAGTGGAATCATAGCCCCAACTTGAGGGTGACTTGCCACTAAGAGAATATGAACAGCACGATTGATGGTTGAGTGGAACATCTATGGTCTACAACCAGTCAATCCATCATTTATAAGATAAGTGTTTATTACTATGTTTACATGTTTTTCCACTCTAATTATTTTATGAATTTAAACATGGAGTATAAATAGTAATTCAAAAGGTGTCAATTATAAATTTGTGATCCTATACATGTCAGCATTGCACAATAGAATGCATTAGACACACATGACGAATGTTATTGGAATAGAATTCAAGGACAATAATTTTAGAAATCAAGTTATAGAGGTAGTAATACGCTCCGATGGGTGATTGGGAGTGTTACAAAGTGGTATTAGAGCCCAAACCACAACTCTGGGCCTACATGGGCCAAAGATGGAGAGCATGAGTGACAATTGTCGAGTATTTCTACAAAGTGTTTGTCAATATATTAATGGTTATATTGATAAGGCCATGGAATTCTTTGGGTTCACAACTTAACAAGATAAGGTCTCGTGGAAATGTAAACGATTCTCAATATATGGAATTGGCCTTTAATAAAATGCCTAAACAACATATAGATTCTTGGATTACAGTGGTTTTGAGATAAACACCAAGGATGACCAAGGGCATGTATTCTAGGCCTTAATACCTAATCATATGCCCTCAATAAAAATGGAAAACATTCATTCTAGCCTTACCCCATTTTAAATTTATGATTGCGTTATGTATTAGATCGAAAACAACTATTCATTCCATCTAAAAAAAAGTGCATGATAGTTAATTAGGGTAGGGGGTAGGGTCTAAAATACAACCATGATTTTGACTAGTGACATGGTACAATCACATTCATTTCGACCCCCCCATGCGGCGTTTAAAAACCATTTCGTTGCCCCCCCCCCCCCAAATGAACATGAAACTAACAAGTAGCAAGGTATGTCAGTCGGGTCCATCATGAGTGGACAATGACATAATCAAGGACGTGGAAGGTTGAGATGGTGGATCTAATAGATCTACGGCCTTGTATCCATTTTGGTACTCATGAGCGATATCGCAAAACAATTATAGATCACCTCAAAAAAGAGCCAATGAATGACATGTGGGCCGTGGGGCCTATTCCTGTGAAATCTAGCAACCCAGTGCAAAGCCCCACTAGGCACTCTAGGTTTAGGGAAACAACGAGATCATCCACCACTATCACCTTAGGAATCTCCCCTATTGTTTGTGATTGGATATTATCTGCACAAGGGAGGCTTCCCCGACAAGACTTAGAGGATAGATGACTCTAGAATCCTAACTCAAATTGCTCTCCAAATAATTTGCCAATTTATACACCCCAAAAAGTCTTCAATAAAAAAAGGCTCAAGCCGAGAGAGAGAAAGATAATGGATTGAAGAGAATTATTGGCTAATTCCAGGCAACCAAGATAAGTCCTATAGATTTTCAAGTTATCCTTCCCACTAGCCGCCATCAATTTATGGATTGTTGTTATAAATTAGGGTTTTAAAAGAATGCACTTGTTACAGCATGCAAAACTTACAACAATAATTTGAAATTTTCTATTAAAGATATTATCAACAATAGGTCCAAGGCTATGGATGTTGAAATTTGGTACGTGAGGACAGGTGGTTCCCTTAGGCTTTGAACTTTGGCCTAGGGAAAAGTGTCCAAAAGATTTTAATTTTTCTCCTAAAGTGACTTTCTAATTTTTATAAAGTTAAAATCTAATTTAAAAGTGACTTAAGTGATAAAATTACTAAGTCTAATTTTAAAGTGACTTTTATAAAGTCAATGAAAAATTAGAAAGGAAAAAGTGACTTTGGAAATAAATGACTAAGTGGGTCTTTATTAAAGTGGGTGAATTAAAAAATAGAAAGTGAGATTTAAATGTGCATTAATCTCAGCCATTGATCTAAATCTATTTCAGCCATTGGATTTAGAGATCACCCAAAAGTCACTTGGATCACCCAAAAGTCACTTGGAGTTATATTAAAGGAGGAAAGGAGGAAAAGATCATTCATTCTTTCATGAGCAGATTGGGAGAAGGAGAGCAAGAGAGCAAGGGAGATTTCTGGACAAGAAGGAGAAAGAGGCAGCAGTTTGGCACACATACCAGGCAGCTCTTCAGCAAAGTCAGAACAGCAGAAA